>JBBPBX010004491.1:41074-76496 GCA_038048925.1 Garcialebias charrua | reverse complement strand
TGACTGAACTCCTTAAGAAAGACGTTCCATTTGTCTGGACTGACAAACAGCAGCAGGCTATGGACGCTCTTATAAACAGGATCAAGTCAGCCCCATGTTTAGTCTACCCAGACTACAACAAAGAGTTTTACTTGGAAGTGGGCTTCTCAGCTCATTGCATAAGTGCAGGTCTATACCAAATACACGACAGAGACAAACGTGTAGTGGCCTATGCCAGCAAAACGATGGCAGGCCCCGAGTTGAGATTCTCAGACTGTGAGAAAGCTTTACTGACCACAGTGTGGGCAGTAAAACATTTCTCCAGCTACATTGGTGGACAGAAAATCATTGTGGAAACACAACACCAGCCAGTGACATTCCTGAACAGCCAACGCATCAGAGATGGTGTGGTGACAAACTCACGTGTTGCAACGTGGCTCATGGCGCTTCAAAGTTTTAACCTAGACATACGTTATGGTCAAAACAAGAAGTCACGTCTGGGGACGGACTTGGCACTCTGCCAAAAGTGTACACAAGATGTACCGGCAACCCAGCCGTTGGCTGAGGAAAAAACCCCTGTGACTGAAGACCCGAACCACCACTTCTTTGATGACAATATCTGCAAAGATATGACAACATTGTACGTGGATGGATCTTCATTCCTCCGCGACAAAATCTGTAGGGCAGGTGTTGGAGGGGTCCTCCTCCAAGACCAGGAACAGATTACATTCAGCTACAAATTAGGCTCTCAGACTTCTCAGTACGCTGAGATTGCAGGAATCCTAATAGCTCTCCAGATGGTAGTAGCACGCTCCATCAAGACGCTAGTCATCTGCACTGACTCTAACTATGCTCGCTTGAGTTTCGCTTGTCACCTCGCTGTGTGGAAACAGAACGGTTTCCTAACAAGCGACAGAAAAGTAGTCAAACACAAAGAGCTTTTCATGGCATGTGATCACTTGGTGACATCACACGACTTACAGATCTACTGGAAGAAAGTTCCAGGTCATTCTAGAGTCCCAGGCAATGACAAGCACTACAATGACATTGCAGATTCCTTAGCCAAAGAGGGAGCCGACGAAGGTCCTCTATGGTCCTTCGACTCCTCCTGGTTGATCAAGACTCTGTCAACACAACCTGCTGTTGAGGTTATGGCAGTCACACGTGCACAGGCCGCGGACAAACCTGCTGACAACGCAGTCTCCGTACGACCCGCACTGACTGACCCTGACATCATCCAACTTCAGAAGTCGGATCCTGCTATCAACTCCATGATACTGTATCTGACTGATCCGGACAAGAACACTCCGTCTAAAGACGAACTGGATTCCGATCCAGACCTTAAAGTCCTTTATCAGCTGCGCAAACAGCTTAAACTACTCAAGGGCATCCTGACTTTCGCTCATGGACCAACGTCCTCACCTGTGTTCGTGGTTCCCCATGACCAAAGGGGGGTGATGTTAGTTCATGCCCATGATCTCCCGTCCGCAGGACACAAAGGAGATAAAGCCACGCTGACGGCATTAAAACAAATTGCCTATTGGCCTGGAATGAAAAAGGATGTCAAGGACTACATTGAAGGGTGCGTGGTCTGTGGCCAGTTTCAGCCAACCAGACCACTTCACAGAGCACCACTGCAAAGCAGAGGCATTGCATTCCCATGGTCTGACCTCCAGATCGACTGGGTTGGACCACTCACTAAGAGCTCTAGAGGAAATAAATATTTTCTCACGGTAACCTGTGCATTCACCAAATGGGTAGAATGCCTACCAGCTCCTAACGACACAGCACAAACTACTGCTATGTTGTTAATGAATCATATATTCTCAAGGTTTGGACTTCCCCTTAGGGTGAACTCAGACCAAGGTACACACTTCACAGGTGAAGTGATGAAAGAACTGTGGAAGACGCTAGGCGTCAAGGCCAACTTTCATGTCGGCTACCACCCACAGGCTTCAGGCCAAGTCGAGAGAGCAAACAGAACTGTGGTGAGTATTTTGAAGAAATACGTGGCCGCAAATCACAAGGACTGGGATGTGAAACTCCCTCTGGTCCTCATGGCCATAAGAGCCACTCCACACACATCAACTGGCATCTCTCCCTTCGAGATGATGACCGGTCGACAGATGACTCTCCCTCTACACCTGTTGTACCAACCAGGCGACGCCGTCATGGCGACAGCCTACACTACACAACAATACATGAAAGATTTGAATGTACACCTCAGAAACACTTTTGCTTTCGCCCAGAAAAACCTGGAAAGGTCCGCTGAAGGACGCAAGGCGTACTATGACCAGAAGGCCTCTCACAATGAACTCCAAGTGGGAGACAGAGTCTGGTACTATACGTTCGCCCCAGCAACCGGGAAAGGAGAGTCCGGGACCGGAACTCTCGCCCGCAAACTAATGCCCAGGTGGACTGGACCTCATCTGATAACAGACAAAGTGTCCTCAGTCGTCTACGAGATCAAAATCAGCAAAGGCCGCAAAGAGCCAATTGCTAAATGGGTACATCGAAATCAGATCAAACCTTACAAGGCGTTCAATGACTCCACAAAAGACAAAGATCTCACAAACTCACCGACTTCATGGGATAATAAGGTCGTCCAAACACAAGTTAGTAAATAAACTAATCAGGTTTAAACTACCATATTTCCCACCCTATAAGTCGCATTGTCCAACTTGAACTTAGAAACGCTAAGTCCAACACCCACAACAAAAACTAATCTTAACAACCATTTAAATCCACAAGATTTAAGTTGACCTCGGTCATAAAGTTGAGACCTGTTTTCTTGTGTGTTGCACTTTGGAATCTGACGACAAGAGTGTGTCGAAGCAGTGAAACGTTGTTTCCTTGTTGTTTAGTCATTACTGTTGTCATTATTTGAGATATTGTTGTGGTTCTGGACACTCCCAGCCAAAAAAGGTTTTGTATTAACATTGATTAATGCATAAGATGGATTTAACTATGCCAACATGCAGTTCATTTTGTTAAATCTCAACCGTTGAAGAGTCAATGTAGTTTAAAGCTACTCAAGGTACCATAAACTACACTGGCCTCACGATTTCTAAATTGAACCGATTCGATCGTTTCTATTCTAGATTATCTATTCATTTTGATGAGTCTCGCCATAGACTTCAAAAATTTATTAGGTACACCAAATCCTACGTCGTTCGTCTAAAAGACAACAGACATTTAGATCAAACTATATTTCATTTTTCTACTTTAGTTTAACCTAAACTAAGTAATGAATGGAGGAATAGTTTGGAATTAGAGGCCTTCGTTACAGAAGCCCTCCAAAATTCTATAGGTATAGATCCCTATATCTAATTTACAGAATTGATCCACCCCTTAATTGGTAATTATAGCTGATCTAAACCATGATAGCTTACATACCAGGTGCATATAGGTAGGGCCTAATGTAAAATCCCAATCATAAGCCCACCTAAAACCACATAATTGCATGACACATAGAACCAGAGTGGCACTGACTGGAGACCAACCAGCCAACAACCTTCGATGTGGGGACCTGCAGCTCCAACGCTTGGTCTTCAACCTTCATCCAAGGGTCGCCTCCTCTGCGTCAATCGAGGGATCCCCTCTACATGCTGATTATGAAAACAATTGTTGCTGATCAATCAACAAAACTAATCGTTGTGGATTACTGCTGTGGAATTACCGCTGTGGATTATAAGACTTTGTTTTCTAAAGGATCACAGACTTTGTTTTCCAAGAGTTAACAGACTTTGTTTTCCAAGGGATTGAAAGCTTTTCGCAATGGGATTACCTCCGAACAGTATGGAATTTCCAAAACTTTATGGGATTATAATTTTTGATTTTTCTTTTCCACTTGCTGGATTACTTTAAGATCAGAGACAGTTCAAGGTTTCCTTTCGTGTTGGACCCCATCCCCAACGACTGGCGATGGCTTCCAAAAGGGGGGAGATGTAGTGGACATGACCTTGTCCACTTTTAAGACACCTGTGTACTTTTGAACTGTCCAGTGATGACCTTTACTGACCTCTCAGTAAAGCAGGACATTTAACACAATTATTCCATTAGTTATAATCTGAGGACATATAGTCACTAAAAGAGACTATTTCTATATCTTGATTTTATTCTAATGTAATCAAGAATAACTTTTCTCATTTTCATGATATGTGCTTTTATGCTGTGTTATTCTGAAATGTGTTAATTACTGTCTTCACTGCTGTGTTTAAAGGTGAAGCCTTCGGGTCACAGAGACCGGACGGTTTTGTTTAGAAACTCAGAGACAGTCTGATGAGCAGGGCTCCAGCGTTATCTGTCTTTTTTCCTAAACATTTCTCTCTGCTGCTGGCTTGTAACCTTGGGTTTGATAAAGCAAGTGAACTCCTCTCTGTGTTCCTGCTTTTAAGTTCTAACTGTGCGGAAACGCTTCAGTCTTTGAATGGACAAAGAGTTTGAATGGACGGAGACCTGAAAGCTCTCTGCCTTGCAGCTGGTCAAGCTTGGTCAAGAGCCAAAGACTAACTTGTCAGCTAGAACTGATGGACGTCTCCATCCAGTTCCCCGAGCAAAAGCTCCAAAGTTCTTAATGAACTTCCTTTGAGAAACATCTCGTCTTGAAGTCAGCCAGAAGCTGCCACATGTTTCTGACGGCTGACGCGGATCCGAGGAGACGTTGGAAGTAAACGACCAGTTCAGACGTACGAGGGCCGGAAGGACTCCGTGCACCTGGGAGGCTGGCAATATCTTTATCAGACGCATCGTCAAAAGGTAAAGAGCGGTTTACAAACGTACCTGGGATTTAGCCGAAGTCGGATGGAATGTGTCATCTCTGGTTACACTCGAGATAAATAACTTAATCTCTCCAACCTCTTATTCCTCCTACTCTTTCCCCTCTCTATCTAAGCTGGAAACTATATTTTTAAGCTAAAAGAGCCCACAGACTAAATATGTTAACATCCAATATTTATGTCTGTTGTGTTGAATTTAAGTGTGCTGACGTTTTAAATTGAAAGAAAGTGAAATCATGTCAATCAAGTGTAATGGTGTTAATTTAGTTGATTTATTCTAAATAAATGATAGTGTCTCTTTGACATATCAAACTAAGTTAACGTCTTTGTCACTTAATGGCTCTGTTTATTTATCCATCATAAAGATCACAGAAATATTGAATAAACTGAAAAAGAAGAGAATCCGTGAATTTACTATTCAATCTGAATAAGTAAATTAATTAAGGTAAAAAGGAGGTCAGTATTAAACTGACCCCCCCTTTAACCCCTTTACACCACCTACCCATTCATACACACATTCATACACCGGTAGCGGAAACCTGCCATGCAAGGCGCCAGCCAGATCTACCGGAGGCAACTCAGGGTTAAGTTAGGGATGCACCGATAAATCGGCCGGCCGATCGATCGGCCCCGATTTCCTTAATTTGGGGAGATCGGTGATAGGCCAAACTTTAAATGAGAAGCCGATTTTATCCACCAATCGCATCTGCCTCCGCAAAGGTCGTAAAATCATGAAAATTTAGGGTGCATTTTGATCTTTTAACACCTGAAAATCGTTATCGGCCAAAATCGTTATCGGCAGGTCAGACTTTCTAAAAATCGCTGATCAGCCAGAAAATTGAAATCAGTGCACCCCTAGGTTAAGTGTCTTGCCCAGGGACACAACAACACATGGTGGGGGGAAGCGGGATTCGAAAGGGGAAGCGGGATTCGAACCGCAACCTTACGATCGGGGGTCGACTGCCACTACCACTGTGCCACCGCCGCCCCTAAAGTAACCCGGTTCACTTTATGGATCTGGTTCAGTCTAATGAGCCAGTAAAGTAACCCGGTTAACTTTATAAATCGGGGTCAGTCTAATGAATCAGTAAAGTAACCCGGTTCACTTTATGGATCTGAGTCAATCTAATGAGTCACTAAAGTAACCCGGTTCACTTTATGGATCTGGGTCAGTCTAATGGATCTGGTTCAGTCTAATGAGTCACTAAAGTAACCCGGTTCACTTTATGGATCTGGATCAGTCTAATGAGTCACTAAAATACACCTGGTTCACTTGTATGGATCTGGGTCAATCTAATGAGTCACTAAAGTAACCCGGTTCACTTCATGGATCTGGGTCAGTCTAATGAGTCACTAAAGTAACCTGGTTCACTTTATGGATCTGGGTCTGTCTAATGAGTCACTAAAGTAACCCGGTTCACTTCATGGATCTGGTTCAGTCTAATGAGTCACTAAAGTAACCTGGTTCACTTTATGGATCTGGGTCAATCTAATGAGTCACTAAAGTAACCCGGTTCACTTCATGGATCTGGTTAAGTCTAATGAGTCACTAAAGTAACCTGGTTCACTTTATGGATCTGGGTCAGTCTAAAGGCCCCAGTATACCTGTTTCTTTTGCCTCACGCCGTTGGACTGGCGTGTGCAGCGCGCAGGCAGTTCATATATAGTTCTGTGCAAGCGCAGCTCTCTGAGTGCAGGCTCCAGCAGCTGCAGCCGGGCGGAGCAGGACAAATTGAGGTCGCTGATTGGTCATTTGCTGACACGCGAGGCAGTTTATCAACGCGCGCGCGTAGGCGTAGTAAAATTTGACCTTGGCGCGTTCACGCCCGTGATCAAAGGCTTTTGCCGCGGTGCTCTCACGGCGCCGAGCGGCGTGAGGCAAAAGAAACAGGTATTTTTTTCTTTCGGCTTTATTCCCTGCGTTAGGGGTCGCCACAGCGAACTAGTCGCATGAAGATTTGGCAGTTGTTTTTACGCCGGATGCCCTTCCTGACACAACCACAGCTCACCGAGCAACCACAGCCCTCTGTGTGGAGCAGAGAGCTGATATCTAGGGTTCCCGGGGGAGCAGATGGTGTGGGTTAAGGGCCTTGCTCAAGGGCCCAGAGTGGGGCAGATGAGGGTGGAGACAAGTGTGACCGCTTCACTTATCCCACCCACATCTTTGATGTTGTCGGTACCGGGGCTTGAACCGGCGACCTTCCGATCACAAGCGCACCTTCTTAACCCCTGCGCACTTAAAAAAAGAGAAAAGAAACAGGTATATTGGGGCCTTAATGAGTCACTAAAGTAACCCGGTTCACTTTATGGATCTGATTCAGTCTAATGAGTCACTAAAGTAACCCGGTTCACTTTATGGATCTGGGTCAGTCTAATGAGTCACTTAAGTAACCCGGTTCACTTTATGGATCTAGGTCAGTCTAATGAGTCACTAAAGTAACCCGGTTCACTTTATGGATCTGGGTCAGTCTAATGAGTCACAAGTAACCCAGTTCACTTCATGGATCTGGGTCAGTCTAATGAGTCACTAAAGTAACCCAGTTCACTTTATGAATCTGGGTCAGTCTAATGAATCACTAAAGTAACCCGGTTCACTTTTGCCCCTTTTCCACTTGCTCGGCTCAGAGCGGCTCAGTCTGGTCCGGTCTGGTTCAGTTCGGCTCACATGTAGGTTTGTCTCCATTCACTACTGCAGCCCTTCTGTGGGCGGGGTGTAGAATCTCACTCGTCCTACCACGTGGTGGCGGTAGTGTTACCTCAAGCTATTTACTAGCCACCACTAAACGTTAGAAGAAGAACACCCTGCAGGACCTTGTCTCACCACCTGTTGGCGGTAATGTCCCTTGAGCTATTTAATGCTCTAATATCTTATTTTATTGCCTTTTCAGCTTGTTTTAAACCCATGTGTTTTCCATTTTGTTTCTTTATAATAAAGATTATTCTCATATATGCACAAGGATCCTGTTAACATTGCTTAACACATCGATCGCACTGCCCTGTAATCAGTTAAACTATTTTTACAGTAAGGTACAGATTAGGAATTAATTAGGTTTCAATTGGCCCTGTAATATTAAAGGTTAGTATTTCATTAAATTTAAACGGTAATATTTTGTCAGGGATAATTCAAAGTCAAATGCAAATGGATAATTTGGTTTAAACTGTCCCTTAAACATTAAAAGTGTGTTTCTTTAAACGTAAAAATAAAGTATTAATAATTAAATGTTTGTTGATCAGGAAACTCGTTTGGGCATCCAAGAACAGCTTCATCGGGGTTGATGTTGACGTCTGTGCATCCTTGGAAAAGCTGCTGCACCCACGACCCGACATCAGGAAGGATGGATGGATGGATGGATGGGTTCATGTTGACGTCTGTGCATCCTTGGAAAAGCTGCTGCACCACGACCCGACATCAGGAAGGATGGATGGATGGGTTCATGTTGACGTCTGTGCATCCTTGGAAAAGCTGCTGCACCACGACCCGACATCAGGAAGGATGGATGGATGGATGGGTTCATGTTGACGTCTGTGCATCCTTGGAAAAGCTGCTGCACCACGACCCGACATCAGGAAGGATGGATGGATGGATGGGTTCATGTTGACGTCTGTGCATCCTTGGAAAAGCTGCTGCACTACCCATGACACGACATCAGGAAGGATGGATGGATGGATGGCTGTTCAAATCTAATAATCTTTTTTCTTATGAATCTTTAAAGGGCAAATGCAAATGGAAAATATTCTTAACTTCCAGTATGTTTTTAAACAAACACTATACTGTAGACACTTAACATTGTAAAATATGTTTAGGAAATTATTGTTCAATGAGACCACTTAAGAAAAAAATGTTTATTATGAAAACTAAGAAGTGAAAAAAGCACAACAATAAATACTGCATACACCTAAATGATTTTTTTCTCGTTGTCTCATGGGCCTCCAGAAGACACAAGTTGATAAATTCAGGTGTTGAGTTCTTCCTCTTAACTGTAAAAAAAGAAAAACATGGTTACCGGTAATTCAGTCTAGAAACAGTTTTATATATAGATATATTTTATAAGATATACATATATCAAATATCTCAGAAACCACAAAGCAGATATTTTTCAAACTACCACTGTTTAAAGCTCCACTGACATGATTTTTTAACTTTTCATAAAATGGCTCAACATATATAAATATTAAGATTGACCTCTGATCGTTTTTGCTAAAACAATGTTAAATTAATTAGAATTCCTCTCAAAAATAGTTTAAAATTAGCGCCATTTTTTTAACATGATAAATAGGGATTTTCCCGTCGCAGGATGATGACGTCATAACAAGACTCGTTTCTACTGCGCACCTTGAAAACAATGGAGGAGATACAAACTCGATCCGTCCAATTTAGCCATTTAAAACGTTATATTTTAGCGGATTTTCTTCAGAGAAGCCAAAGTTATTTCAAGTAAACAGCAGGTTATAATTTTTTTCAGCTCCTGCTGGTTTTTGGAGACTTTCACTTCATGAAGTGTGTGGAGTTACATGAGCTGCATGTGGACGATCCAGAAGGAATTCTACAACATGTAAATCGTCTCCACAGCACTGAAATGGTAATATATTAGTTAATGTTTCTAATAATTATTCAACATTATTAGTTATTAGTTTGTGTACAAAACAATTTGCACAGGCTCCTGCAGCTGTTGATCATGTTGCTTCAATTTGTCAGCTTTGTTATGTAATCCAGTCAACATGTTTAAAATATTTCATATTTATTTTTCTATTTAATTTGGACATCACTTGGTGTTATAGTGGTGTATCATTAAAATGATGGAAATACATGACATTAGTTTGACCCATTTACTGCATATATACTGTGTGTGTCTGTGTGTTTTATCTTTGTCTTCTAGTTTCCTGGAGGAATACATTGGAGGACTGGGCAGCAGAGCAGAGGAGTGGAGCGAGGATGTCAGTGTGAGTCAATCTAGTACATTCAGCTACATACTGTATTTACATTCTTGGTCTAATTATTTTGACCTCGTGTGTTTGTATGCAGCTCTCAGAAACTAAAGTCTTCACTCCCTCATGTGCACCTGCTGCTGAGAACCATATCACACCTGGGCAAAGGTAATGTTTTCTCCATAGAGACTTGATTTTACTTCATTTTTTATTGATTTTACCTGTTTAACTTGTCATTTTATTGTATATTAAATTGAGTTTTTAGTTCACTGTGTGTTAGTGTACTGACATGTAAATACTGTACACACTAATCTAGGTTCTGCAGGCTCTGTGCTGCACAAGATTCATATATCTCGCCTCTTTGCTGCAGAAGCCTGGTGTTGGAGGAGAACCACCTTCCTCCGCTTCCACACAGAGTCTGGTCTTCACCAACTCCCACCATAACCAGCAGCCGCCCCCGAGCTGCAGCACAAGATTTTGATGGCCGCTACAGTGACACACAAGTTATCCTGGACTGTACAGAACTACGGTGTCAAACACCTTCATCCCTGCTCCTCCAGAGTAAAGTCTGCTCTTTGGTCAGGAAATGGAGATATGAAGTTTGACAGAAAAGCTGATGGCACAGTCTTGAAGAAAAACAAAATGCTGTCATTTACTTATATTGACATTGTCTTACATTTGTAAGTACCGTAAACACCGGCGTATAATACGCTCTGGTGTATAATACGCTTTGGCCAATATTTGGAAATAAATCAGAAAAATCGGTAGATAATACGCTTCGGTGTATAATACGCGCTGCCGTGACAGTCTTTTTTATGGCCACTAGATGGCGCCAGGATACGCCTCCAGGTACAGTCTGCAGGTAAACAGACTACAGGGTGCATTAGCGCCCATAGCGGCCGAAACTGGTACTGCACCATTTTTAGGCCAAAATGAAAAACAGCGAATCAGAGCCAAAAATGGGTCTAAAAATATGGGGAAAAATCTGTAGATAATACGCTTCGGTGTATAATACGCAGGACATTCAAATGAGCAATAAAAGTGCGTATTATACACCGGTGTTTACGGTAGATATTCTTGATGGAAGCATGTTGTACTGTTTTCTCTGGAGGTAAATAAATATAAATGTCACATTTTTGTAAGTGCAGTACCTAAACATTTTATTGACCACTGTATTTTGGTATGTGGATATCTTTTAAATTAATTTTGTTATGTGAGAATGTTAACCTATTGTACCTATGTAAGTTTTTTGAGAGGTCCAACTTTGAAAAACCTTGTTTATTTGATAGTGTCAAAAACAGGGTAAAGTTAAACAAACATATTAACAATCAAATGCCTTAAATGAAAATTACAGATATATTATCCATTCAATTGGATATTTTTTTAAATTATTGTTAGTCTTGTTTTATAGCCACAGTAACAACAACACAATATCCTCTGTATTTCAATATTTGAACACTTTAATTGTGAAATAGAAGGTTAAGATTTTACAGGTAAGAAATCATATGCTAAAAACCTTTTAAAATAAAACTTTTATTGATTTATGGAATCTGCTACCAAGTAGGTAAACAGATTAATGAGGGCTGAAAATTTTACAAAAAAAAATCTTGTTATTGCTTTGACTGATAAGGTATTTTGCAACAGCCAGAACCAGGCCAGCCTGTGCTGATGTGTTGGGGCGCAGACGACGCTGAAGAAGGGCTGCTTGTTGACATGGACTGAGCTGCCGTGCCAGAGGCAAGGAGGGGCCGGAGTGTCTCTGAACCAGCTGGCTCAGCACAAGGCTCTGGCTGCAGGCCAAAGTCACCTGCAAGCACACACACAATAATGATAAAACACATAGACACACACAGTATATATTATATGCAGTAAATGGGTCAAACTAATGTCATGTATTTCCATCATTTTAATGATACACCACTATAACACCAAGTGATGTCCAAATTAAATAGAAAAATAAATATGAAATATTTTAAACATGTTGACTGGATTACATAACAAAGCTGACAAATTGAAGCAACATGATCAACAGCTACAGGAGCCTGTGCAAATTGTTTTGTACACAAACTAATAACTAATAATGTTGAATAATTATTAGAAACATTAACTAATATATTACCATTTCAGTGCTGTGGAGACGATTTACATGTTGTAGAATTCCTTCTGGATCGTCCACATGCAGCTCATGTAACTCCACACACAGCTGCACTTCATGAAGTGAAAGTCTCCAAAAACCAGCAGGAGCTGAAAAAAATTATAACCTGCTGTTTACTTGAAATAACTTTGGCTTCTCTGAAGAAAATCCGCTAAAATATAACGTTTTAAATGGCTAAATTGGACGGATCGAGTTTGTATCTCCTCCATTGTTTTCAAGGTGCGCAGTAGAAACGAGTCTTGTTATGACGTCATCATCCTGCGACGGGAAAATCCCTATTTATCATGTTAAAAAAACGGCGCTAATTTTAAACTATTTTTGAGAGGAATTCTAATTAATTTAACATTGTTTTAGCAAAAACGATCAGAGGTCAATCTTAATATTTATATATGTTGAGCCATTTTATGAAAAGTTAAAAAATCATGTCAGTGGAGCTTTAATCACAACATGTGTATGTACACACTGTAAGCTGTTGGAGTTATTGGAATTAAAATTTGATTTTTAATAGACATAAGTGTGTCGACCTAGCTTGTTTTTTTCCTACTATTATTTAACATATATCTTATATCTCAGAAACCAAAAAGCAGATATTTTCCAAACTAACACAGTGTAATCACAACATGTTTATGTACACACTGTAAGCTGTTGGAGTTATTTGAATTAAAATTCGATTTTTTTTATAATTTATTTTAGTAGCACATGTGACAGGTTTGGAAGAGTCAAAACAAATCAATTTAAATCCAGCAGATTTGACCACTACGTGACATTATTAAGGACTTGTTCACCTGAGGAACCCTCGTGGTATGAAGCCAGCTATGAAATATATTTTTTAAGCTTTTATTTAGCTACATTTAAAAGAAAGAACGCCGATCGACCGCACCCGCGCGTGCACGTGACGTGCACGTGGCGACCTACTTTGTTAAATCCAGCTGATTCGACCACAACGTGAAATTATTAAGGAACGGTTCAGCTCAAGCACCCTCTTGATATAACGTCAGCTATGAAATATATTTTTTAAAGCGTTTATTTAGCTACATTATATAGAAATAAAGCCTGCTCACGTGCGCGCGCGCGTGCACGTGGCGAAACTACTTTTTTAAATCCTGCCGTTTTGACCACTACGTGAATTTATTAAGGAATAGTTCAGCTTAAGACACATCTTTGCTATAATTTTAAATACAAATAATTGTTTTTACCGTGTTAATCTTGTAAAGTCCTTCCTGTTTGTTCCCTCGCCACAGCCACTTCCTGAAACTCCGTGGCAGCAGGAGGCTGGGCTGGAAGTCCACCTCCTCCCCACCGCTCACTCCCCCACGGCTCGCTCGCTTGAGCCGGCTTGGACCCTGCTCTGAGATGAGTCCGGAATGTTGGTGCGGCGCGGCGCACATGTGAGGTGGAAATGCTGTCCAACGCGCGCTTGGCACGCAAATATGACGTCATAACCGACCCGCGCCACCAAGTGGAAAAGGGGCATTTATGGATCTGGGTCAATCTAATGAATCACTAAAGTAACCCGGTTCACTTTATGGATCTGGTTCAGTCTAATGAGTCACTAAAGTAACCCGGTTCACTTTATGGATCTGGGTCAGTGTAATGAGTCACCAATGCCCCTTTTCCACTTGCTCGGCCCAGAGCGGCTCAGTCTGGTCTGGTCTGGTTCAGTTCGGCTCAGCTCACATGTAGGTTTGTCTCCATTCACTACTGCAGCCCTTCTGTGGGCGGGGTGTAGAATCTCACTCGTCCTACCACGTGGTGGCGGTAGTGTTACCTCAATCTATTTACTAGCCACCACTAAACGTTAGAAGAAGAACACCCTGCAGGACCTTGTCTCACCACCTGTTGGCGGTAATGTCCCTTGAGCTACTTAATGCTCTAATAGAGCTTGGAATCGTGACGTCAGCGGGACCGGGATCGCGCAAAGCATCCCGGTACTTTCGGACACGGAGTCTGACGTGACCGGGGTTTGCGTTAGTTGTAGTGTGTTATCCTAGGTGAAATACGCTGAATTGGTAACTACTTGTTGTGTTGTAAACTGTCACAATCGTTCTCACGATCGCAGGGGGAGCCGTATTGCAAATGGAGTCCGTTTTTTCATCTTTCCGGCATGAAAACAACACAGAGGAACACAGGTTGCTAAGCTAACAGAGACATGGTGACATGACCTGTTAAACGAACAAACATCACTTTCAGGAGTATTTCCAGACACATGTTTGTGTGTTCGAAGCATTTCCACACAGGTAAGGTTTAAATAAATAATATTACACTTATTAACTGCTCATATGTAACACAGGATCGTTTACAAACAGCTAGCTGGCTGGCTAGCTAGATCATCTAATCAAGTTCTTTTATCTCTTCTTAGGCAAGCCAGCGTATGAATTCCTACATTGTGATCCTGACTGGGTACCCTCTTTACATCTCGGGCACACCGAAGTCAAAACAATGAACACTGCCCGATTTGCCCGTCGGACCAAGAGACACAAATCAACCACAGAGGACAACACTGCACCTGCCACACCACCAGATCTGCGTAGCCAGACATCAGAGATGGATGAAACTGCTCCTCCAGGTGTAGCTGCTCAGAGTTTTTCTGAGGATGAAACAGCCCAGGGGTCCGACGTGGTTCAAGGTGTACAGAGGTCCGAGGTGGATGAAACCGGCGCGGGGTCAAAGGGTGATGAAGCTGCACTAAAGGACAGTGCTGAAACACTGCAGGAATGTGGACTGTGTGTCCTCAGAGGTGCTGAAATTAATCGCTTGCTGGAGGAAAACAGGATCCTGAAGGAAGAGCTGTCCCAAAAGAAAATGAATGAGCAATTCTTAAAAGATGATGCAATTGTCAAGTATTACACTGGGCTTCCATGTTTGGCTGTTGTGATGGGTGTGCTGGCTCAGCTGCTCCCCTGTCTTCCACAGCCTGGAAGAAATCTTTCACATTTTCAGATGCTCCTTCTAACTTTAATGCGCTTGAGGCTTAATCTGCTAATCCAGCACATTGCACACCTGCTCTGCATCAACCGAAAGCTTGTGTCCACCACATTTAGAAAGACTATAGGTGTAATGTTTACACACCTCAGCCCTTTGGTGCACTGGCCAGAGAGACATTATTGTTTGCAAGGCCCCAGTGTTGTTTTGAAAATATGAATTATTATCTGTGTGAACATTGACTGATGAACTGAACGTGAAAATGTATCTACTTTTGCCCAAGTGTTGCTTCGATGCTGCATGCTGTAAATAAATTATTGCAGATTAATTCAGTTTGTAGTCTCTTGTTAAATAATGTTGAACATGTCTAAGTTACAGTAACACAACAGATCAACCGAGTTTACGATTATCCGTCACCACATGGGTAAAATATGTGACATTTGTAGTGTTAACAAGAATAAATACAGTTCAAATACAATAAACACAGAAAATGAAAACTTCTTGCAGATATACCCTGATGCATGCTCAATAATCCAGGTAGAAAAATCTAAAAAAGCTAAGTCTGGTCCTCTGGACATTCAAAAGTTGAATGTCCAGAGGACCAGACTTAGCTTTTTTAGATTTTTGCAGATATATTTCACATTAACAATGTGCTAAAATTACATGTTAAGGTGCAATTTTATCTGATATTTGCACAACAAAGTGAGTTTTAGAAAATGTAAGCATGCTTTGCAACTAATGAGAACTAGGACCAATGAAATATCAAACAAAAATTTTGAGAATAAATTCTGATTCCCGAACCACTGAGTCAGAATAAAAAACAAATTAGCAATAGTACCTTTTGCTTATTCATCATCATCAACTTTATTCAACAGACTTGTGGTCCACAAAATTAAACATAACACACACAACACATACAGAAAGAATAAATTGTAATCATTGCATAAAAAACCTGCATAAAGTCAGAAAGCAGTGCTTAGCTGCCACTTCCTCATTCTTCAACATATCCCTCCCTCCATATGCTGCACCTAGCTAGGAAATTAGCTGTCAGTGACAACTGATTCAGCAAGACATTTTTGTGCATGTGGCACATAACCACGGCTCAGTCTCCGACGGTGCCTGAGTGAGCCCCACGCATGTCAAGTGGAACCACTGGATTTTGCAGTTCTCATTGTCACAGGCCACCATGTCATCCTTCTCCTCAGGACCTTTGCAAAGGCACCACAAACGTTTTTTTGCTATTTTCTGTTTTTTCCGTTTTGGGCCAGATGAGTGTTGCTCTGATAAAGGATTATCACAGGTTGTAGAGGCGGCCGCTCTGGTAGTGACATGCTACAAGTTCTGGTAAACACACCTTCAAAAAAAACTCCTGTGATTTTGTCAAAAGGGTGGTCCAGAAGGTCACATCGGGAAATACTCGTACAACAACACAGTCTTTCTGTGACCACACCACAAAGTCACAAAAAGCTGACTTGGTCACAAACATCTGCATTTGTACCTGCCTGTAGTATTTGTGTGTTTGCTTCAAGTTTAATTTCCCATCACTTTGATAAAGACAAAAGTTGCTGTCATCTGCACAGGCCTGCATGATGAAGTTGTCGCGGTGCTTAAATGGGCATTTTATTTCCAGACATCCTTTCTCACAACATGAGCAGTGGATGATGCCATCTGGAGATGCACCAACCTCTGGAAATTCTGGATTTATTATAAATCCATTTTTCTAGGTTGAAGTTGTCATGCTGCGATGCTGACAGTTTGACGTTTCCCTTGCTTGCTCTTCATGATCGACCCCCCATTTCATGGCAGCTGTGCTTGTTGTTTTTCTGGGGTAGCACACATTGCGCACAGATGACAGAGCTGGTCTGGTGACACTGGAGGACATAACAGCAGAGGCATTAGACTGTGCACAGTCTACTTGTCCCGTGGAACGTAGAATCACCCATGGTTGGAGTGGTGCTTCATTCAGGCGCTGAGAGTGCAGAACCTAGGGGGAAAAATAGAAAATTTCTGCTACATTAATCAACATAAAATTGTAAAATCCATTACCTTCACATCACTACTTTTTCCATAGGTTAGGTTACAAATACAGTACATTCTAAAAACCTAATAAAACTTATGGTAAATAGCCTGTTCTAAAGTAGCAGAAAAGGTATAAATTAATATTATATTGGATGGATGAATGTGTGGATGGATGGATGAATGTATGAATGTGTGGATGGATGGATGAATGTGTGGATGGATGAATGTGTGGATGGCTGGATGAATGTGTGGATGGATGGATGGATGGATAGCTGGATGTATGAATGTGTGGATGTTTGAATGTGTGGATGGATGGCTGGATGGATGAATGTGTGGATTGATGGATGAATGTGTGGATGGATGTGCAGATGGGTGGGTTAGAACCCATTAGAACAATTTAAAAACTTTGTGCACATCTGTTTTGTAAACAAACCTCCTCAACAAAATCATTATCAATTTTGGAACAAGGGCAGATAAAATAATGTTCTTCATGGCAGCTTATCTTTTTAAGGGGTCACTAGAAAAACTCGGGGTGATTTACTTTGATCCGTTTTTCTAAAAATTGTCTCAAAACGCATCTACAGAAATTAAAAACCTGTCACAGCAGTTTGAGAAGAAAATGGCAGCAGCAGCTGCGACATGTCAACGTCCCTGTGTGTTCACCTACCTTCGTGAGAACAACAGTTTTTTGGTCGTTGACTTGAGAAATCTGCAGGTCCTGCACCCATCCATTTGTGAACTGAAGATGACTTTGCAGAGATTTATAATTCCTGAACTGCTCACATGTGTAGGCACTCAGACCGCACACAAGGTAGCTCATGTCGGGAGCTGCGGTAGCTCGTTGAAATCACCGGTCCACTGACTGTGCTCATCTGGATCCAGCCCAATGGAATCAGTTTTAACAAGATAGCGCTGCTTCGCTTCTTTGTTCAGTTTTGTCGCGGTAACGAATCTTTATCTTCTGTTTCTCGCGGTCCATGTTTGTTCTTCGTGTGGTGTTTTACGCCATGTTTGTTTTGGTCAAGGATGTCCGAAAACATGGCGGCGTCGCATTCGTCGTGACGTCATTGCCCAAGCTCTATATCTTATTTTATTGCCTTTTCAGCTTGTTTTAACCCATGTGTTTTCCATTTTGTTTCTTTATAATAAAGATTATTCTCATATATGCACAAGGATCCTGTTAACATTGCTTAACACATCGATCACACTGCCCTGTAATCAGTTAAACTATTTTTACAGTAAGGTACAGATTAGGAATTAATTAGGTTTCAATTGGCCCTGTAATATTAAAGGTTAGTATTTCATTAAATTTAAACGGTAATATTTTGTCAGGGATAATTCAAAGTCAAATGCAAATGGATAATTTGGTTTAAACTGTCCCTTAAACATTAAAAGCGTGTTTCTTTAAACGTAAAAACAAAGTATTAATAATTAAATGTTTGTTGATCAGGAAACTCGTTTGGGCATCCAAGAACAGCTTCATCGGGGTTGATGTTGACGTCTGTGCACCCCGGAAAAAGCTGCTGCACCACGACCCGACATCAGGAAGGATGGATGGATGGATGGATGGATGGGTTCATGTTGACGTCTGTGTATCCTTGGAAAAGCTGCTGCACCACGACCCGACATCAGGAAGGATGGATGGATGGATGGATGGATTCATGTTGACGTCTGTGCATCCTTGGAAAAGCTGCTGCACTACCCATGACACGACATCAGGAAGGATGGATGGATGGATGGATGGATGGATGGCTGTTCAAATCTAATAATCTTTTTTCTTATGAATCTTTAAAGGGCAAATGCAAATGGAAAATATTCTTAACTTCCAGTATGTTTTTAAACAAACACTATACTGTAGACACTTAACATTGTAAAATATGTTTAGGAAATTATTGTTCAATGAGACCACTTAAGAAAAAAATGTTTATTATGAAAACTAAGAAGTGAAAAAAGCACAACAATAAATACTGCATACACCTAAATGATTTTTTTCTCGTTGTCTCATGGGCCTCCAGAAGACACAAGTTGATAAATTCAGGTGTTGACTTCTTCCTCTTAACTGTAAAAAAAGAAAAACATGGTTACCGGTAATTCAGTCTAGAAACAGTTTTATATGTAGATATATTTTATAAGATATATATAAAATATATAAACATATATCAAATATCTCAGAAACCACAAAGCAGATATTTTTCAAACTACCACAGTGTAATCACAACATGTTTATGTACACACTGTAAGCTGGAGTTATTTGAATTAAAATTCTATTTTTTATAGACATAAGTGTGTCGACCTAGCTTCTATTTTTTCAACTAGTATTTAACACATATCTTATATCTCAGAAACCACAAAGCAGATATTTTTCAAACTACCACAGTGTAATCACGACATGTTTATGTACACACTGTAAGCTGTTGGAGTTATTTGAATTAAAATTCTATTTTTTTATAGACATAAGTGTGTCGACCTAGCTTCTATTTTTTCAACTAGTATTTAACACATATCTTATATCTCAGAAACCACAAAGCAGATATTTTTCAAACTACCACAGTGTAATCACAACATGTTTATGCACATTGTAAGCTGTTGGAGTTATTTGAATTAAAATTTGATTTTTAATAGACATAAGTGTGTCGACCTAGCTTGTTTTTTTCTACTATTATTTAACACATATCTTATATCTCAGAAACCACAAAGCAGATATTTGTCAAACTAACACAGTGTAATCACAACATGTTTATGTGCACATTGTAAGCTGTTGGAGTTATTTGAATTAAAATTCGATTTTTTATAATTCATTTTAGTAGCACATGTGACAGGTTTGGAAGAGGTCAAAACAAATCAATTTAAATCCAGCAGATTTGACCACTACGTGACATTATTAAGGACTTATTCACCTGAGGAACCCTCGTGGTATGAAGCCAGCTATGAAATATATTTTTTAAGCTTTTATTTAGCTACATTTAAAAGAAAGAACGCCGATCGACCGCACCCGCGCGTGCATGTGACGTGCACGTGGCGACCTACTTTGTTAAATCCAGCTGATTTGACCACAACGTGAAATTATTAAGGAACGGTTCAGCTCAAGCACCCTCTTGATATAACGTCAGCTATGAAATATATTTTTAAAGCGTTTATTTAGCTACATTATATAGAAATAAAGCCTGCTCACGTGCGCGCGCGTGCACGTGGCGAAACTACTTTTTTAAATCCTGCCGTTTTGACCACTACGTGAATTTATTAAGGAATAGTTCAGCTTAAGACACATCTTTGCTATAATTTTAAATACAAATAATTGTTTTTACCGTGTTAATCTTGTAAAGTCCTTCCTGTTTGTTCCCTCGCAGCAGCCACTTCCTGAAACTCCGTGGCAGGAGGCTGGGCTGGAAGTCCACCTCCTCCCCACCGCTCACTCCCCCACGGCTCGCTCGCTTACAGCCGGCCTCGACCCTGCTGTGAAATCAGTCTGGAATCTTGGCGCGGCGCACATGTGAGGTGGAAATGCTGTCCAACGCGCGCTTGGCACGCAAATATGACGTCATAACCGACCCGCGCCACCAAGTGGAAAAGGGGCACAAAGTAACCCGGTTCACTTTATGGATCTGGTTCAGTCTAATGAGTCACTAAAGTTAGTTAGTTAGATTTTATTTCATTTTGAACAGTTAAATTTTTTAAACAATACCATAAACAAATAAAAATGTAAATATTTCCACCAAAATATTCTGGAAACAAAGCAAAATGTTCAAAAAGGGAACAGGAAAAAGCAGTGGCTTATCTAGTCCTGTCCCTAAACATACATACCGATTCTGAACCAAACCAGAATCGTAAAAATAATGAACAACCCAAAAGATACACAAATTGTGGACCAAAAAAACGTAAAAATAATGAACAACCCAAAAGATACACAAATTGTGGACCAAAAAAAATTGTAGGCAAAAGCACAAGCCTTTTACACCTTCACTTTGTTATACATCATAATCAAAATAGCAGAATATTATCCTGCATATTAGTTTTTTCAAACATATCAATGAATTCCAACTAAACAAGCTCATAAAAATACAGAACACAAAATAGGAAAAGCAAAAAAAACCACAAGTCCTATTATATTTGTTTAGTAAATGATTTTTATATGTTTTTTTTTTATTTAAAGATTGAAAAACACAGTTGAAACTCCTTACTACAACTATTCCACACCTGAATCCCTCTAGCCTGGTTAAAACCAGACCCTTGTCCTTCACTTCGCTTCGTACTAGGGTCTGGGATTTCTCTCATAGACAACGATTTCTCCGGTCGATTTTCGACCGAACCAATCAGAGAACAGAAGGCGGAGTTTTGTTAGTTTAGCCTGACAAGGTCCAGGCTGTAGTGGGCATGACCTTGTCCACTTTTAAGACACCTGTGTACTTTTGAACTGTCCAGTGATGACCTTTACTGACCTCTCAGTAAAGCAAGACATTTACTACAAAATCATTCATTAAGCTGTAATCTGATAAATATAGTCACCAAAAGAGACTATTTCTATCTTTGATTTTAGGCTGATGTGATCAAAAGAATAACATTTGTCATTTTCATGATGTGTGCTTTTAAGCTGTGTTATTCTTTAAGAGTTAAACTGTGTTCACTGCTGTGTTAAAGGGAAATCTCGGGTCACAGAGACCCGACTGTTTTGTTTAGAAATAAGAAGACAGTTTAATCCGTTGTTTTTCATGAACAAGGCTCCAGCTTTCTCTGTCTGTTCCTAAACATTTCCCTCTGCTGCTGGCTGTAACCTTGGGTCCTGATAAGACAAGTGAACTCCTCGACTGGTCCTTCCTTAAGTACTAGTCCTAAGTTTTGCTGGCACTTGGGAGTCGGCAAGAGTCCGAAAGAGTTTGCTGGGAATTTCAAAGAGATGTGAACCTTTCCCAAAGAGCTGGGTACGTTTGGTCAAGAGCTAACGACCTGCGTCTTCAGCTAAGGACTGATAACAGGCTGTTATGAGTCCACTCCGAGCGTAAGCTCAAAACTTTGTTATTCCTTCCTGGAATAAATTATCTTGAGCCAAGAAACCACGACTGTCACGGCTTCTGCCGACGAAAGCGAGTATCACCGACACCGACAAGGTAAACACGTCTGGAGTCCAGCTTGGACTTGCGGGACCGACGACTCGTCAGTCCAAGGCTGACCACAGCTCTTTGCCAGAACCAAGGCGGACGTCTTAAGGTAAAGGAGCAGCTGTTTGCTTGCTGGAGGTGTGATGATATCTTAGCTGGACGCGTACGGAAGAGTGTCATCTGGTTTCATAAATGCAAGATAAACTTCCTCTCTTAACCTCCCAATTCTTCTTAAATCTTTCCTCCTATTTCTTTCCCCTCTCAAACTAAGCTGGAAACTATGATTAAGCTGAAGAGCCCACAGACTAAATATGTTAACATCCAATATTGAAGTCTGTTGTGTTGAATTTAAGTGTGCTGACGTTTTAATTTGAAAGAAAGTGAAATCATGTCAATCAAGTGTAATGGTGTTAATTTAGTTGATTTATTTTAAATAAATGATAGTGTCTCTTTGACATATCAAACTAAGTTAACGTCTTTGTCACTTAATGGCTCTGTTTATTTATCCATCATAAAGATCACAGAGATATTGGGTAAACTGAAAAAGAACAGAATCCGTGAATTTACTATTCAATCTGAATAAGTAGATTAATTAAGGATAAAGAGGTCAGTATTAATATTGACCTCCTCATAACCCCTTACAGTACAATTTCTGGCCAAAAGTTGGAGAACAGCTCTTGTGAAGGAATGTCCAAAGTGTCTCAAAATGTTTGCTGGGGTTGTCAATTTCCTTGTGTCAGTCCCAAAGGCTAACAGTCGATATAACTTCAGTTTTGACCATGTTTTTAAAAATACAACCAATTTTCTCTGAATATAGTTTTCACAGGTGTCAAGAAAAGACAGAAAACCAGTCATTATCTGGGTGACCATCATTTGCCTCGCATAGTGCAACACATCTCCTTCGCATAGAGTTGATCAGGTTATTGATATTGGCCTGGGGAACGTTGGTCCACCCCACTTCACTAGCTGTATAAATTGTTGGATATTGCCAGGAACTGGAACACACCGTCGCATATGGAGATCCAGAGCATCACAAATATGCTCGGTGGGTGACATGTCCGGTGAGTATGCTGGCCATGCAAGAACTGGGATGTTTTCATCTTCCAGGAATTGTATACAGATCGGGCCGTGCATTATAAAAATATTTTTTCTTCTTTCTGCTACCTTTCATTTGACATTTTGTATTCTTATCGTTTATGGGATTGTTTTGTATTGTATTTTAAAATGAATAAATTTATTTTAAAAAAATATAAAAAAATAAACATGTGGTGATGGTTGAGGAGGAATGGCACAACAATAAGCCTCAGGATCTCATTATGCTATATCTGTACATTCAAAATTCCATCAATAAAATGCACCTGTATTCATTATCCATAACATACGCTGCCCATACCATAATCCCACAGCCAACCGATTGGGCCACTCAATTAGCAATGTTGACATCAACAAACCCACATGATGCCATACATACAGTCTGCCATCTGCCCTGTAAACTGAAAACTAGGACTCATCCATGAAGAGAATATCTCTCCAACGTGCCATTTGCCATTGAATGTGAGCATTTGCACACTCAAGTTGGTTACAACAACAAACCGCAATCGGGTGCACATCCCGATGAGGATGACAAGCATGCAGATGAGCTTCCCTGAGATGGTTTCTGACAGTTTGCACAGAAATTCATTGGTAATGCAAACAGATTGTTGCAGCATCTGTCTGGGTAGCTGGTCTCAGAAGATCTTAGAGGTGAAGATGCTGGGTGTGGAGGTCCTGGGCTGATGTAGTTACACGTGATCTGCGGTTGTGAGGCTGGTTGGACGTACTGTCAAGTTCCCTGAAATGCCTTTGGAGACAACTTATGGTAGAGAAATGAACATTCATTTCATAGGCAACAGCTCTGGTGGACAGTCAGCAGTCAGCATGCCAATTGCATGCTTCCTCAAAATTTGTGACATCTGTGGCATTGTGCTGTGTGATAAAACTGCACAATTTAGAGTGGCCTTTTACTGTGGCCAACCTAAGATAAGATAGAACTTTATTGATCTTGCAGGAAATTGTTGAAAGGCGTGCCTGTGTAATAATCAGGCTGCCTAATTAGCATCTTGATTTGCCACACCTGTGAGGTGTATGGATTATCTCGGTAAAGGAGAAGTGCTCACTAACACAAATTTGAACAAATCTTTGAACAATATTTGAGGGAAAAAATGTCCTATTATGTACAGTACATTGAAAAAGTCAGATCTTTGAGCTCGGCTGGTAAAAAAAATCAGAGCATAAACAAAAGTGTAGTGTTTAAATTTTGTTCAGTATAGATTTTTGAGAGCACTGCTGTTCAGGATCTTTTCATGTTTTCTGATATAGTCAGTCTCTTGACCGCAGACTTGTACAAATCATCACAGTTGATGCTTGACTAGATTCTTCAACAGTGACTCGGCCTTGCAGCAGTTCCAGCCTTTTCACAGACTGTCTTTGACCAAGTTTCTATGAAAAAGACACACTATATGTATAAGGTAGGGCACAGCACACAAAGGTGACTTCCAAGAAGAGAACATGGCAAATACTTGAGAACCAAGTCAATTTGGTGATGTTGTTTCCAGTGCAGACACTAGAGGCTGAGTCTCACTAGGGTTGGGCATCGTTTGAATTTGAGTGATTCCGGTTCCTATTCCGATTCTTCGTTTCGTTTCCGATTCTTTTCGATTCTCGATTCAGATTCTTTTTCAGAGTCAGAGAGTCAGAGAGTCAGAGAGTCTTTATTGTCATTTGCACCGCATGTAGTACATGTGATGAAAACGAGATTATGTACACAGGGTCCCAGTTACATCCAACAACAAATGCAAGAGAAAAACAGTAATAACATCTAGAATTAACTAAGAGAAACATCAACTAGTAATACACTAAGCCCTAATGTAGTGGAAAAACATCATTATAAACAGCAGCACGAACATGAGTCTGTATGAGCAGATGGTCACAGATGAACACAGCAACAAGAAAACAGATCAGCATCAGCATGATGTGATATTTTGCAGTGTTTATTCTTATTATTTATTTATTCATGAGTCTAACAGCCTCAGGGTAGAAGCTGTTCCTCAGTCTAGTGGTTCTACATTTGATGCTCCTCAACCTCCGTCCTGAGGGGAGTGGGGCAAAGAGTGAGTGTGCTGGGTGAGTGGGGTCTTTCATGATGCAGGTGGCTCTTTTCCTGCATCTGGAGGTGTAAATGTCTGTGATGGTGGGGAGACTGACTCCAACATCTTCTGTGCAGCCTTCACCACTCTCTGTAGAGCTTTCCTCTCTGCAGCTGTGCAGCCTCCATGCCACACGTTGATGCTGGAGCACAGGATGCTCTCCACTGCACACCTGTAGAAGGAGGTGAGGACTGGGCTACTCAGACCAGCTCGTCTCAGCCGTCTGAGGAAGTAGAGTCTCTGATGACCTTTCTTGATCAGGCTGGTGGTGTTGTTGCTCCAGCAGGTGGGGTTAAAAAAAAGACATGTCAATTCAATTCAGTTCAGTTTATTTATACTGTATAGCTCCAAGTCACAACAGAAGTTGTCTCAGGGCACTGAACAGAAACAATCAAATCTAAAAATAACAAGTTAAGAGAAACTTTAATATAAAAATAATGTTAACACTATTTATCTGAGGAGACTGCTTTGAGTTTAACTCCATCATGTTATAAAAGAGCTACAGTAGTTAGGCAGAGTTCTTTCAGGATGAAATAATTTGAACTTCTGTTTGAATTTAATGCTATGAACTTTTTCCTTTTTGTTAAATTTACTATGAATTTCTCACAGGGCTATTTTCAACCAATATATAAATATCAAACTTATGAACTTCAATATGTTGTGAGTTTTCTTTTCACAGGGGTACACTTTTACAAGAGAGCTTTATGTTTGAAAACCTCATGGAAACACATTCCCACATGTCCAGTGTCTGATGCTGCAGTCATGTTACTGAGCTCCCACTGATGGGCTAACCTGGTTCCACCAGCAGCAGGATCCTCAGACAGAACAGCTGGTGGGATGTCCTGGTATCTGCAGCCCTCTCTCCATTTGTTTCTTCATGGACATGGAGCTGTGACATTATGTTGTGCCTCTTCCTCAGCAAAAAGCTCCTCCAGTGGAGACTTTCTGGACAGACTGCAGGAAGTTCCTAAACAAACAACAGGTTTATCAGTATTATCAGTAAAAAGAGATTATTAAATCATTTTTAAGACTGAGAATGTATACAATTATTAGCTCTGTTGTTATTGCCTAACTAACCTATTCAATAATTCTTCAAACTGTGACATTCACTCATAATGGAATGAAAGAGAACATAAACAGAAATTATACAATAATGAAAACTAGAGACATTAAAACATTTTAAAAGACACTGAGAGAACTTTAAATGGATTAAGAATGTTAATAAGTGTTGGATTTGCTTAACTATAGTACTGTAGTAATGTGTCTGAGTGCAATGTAAGTGCAATCCATGGCAGGAGTTGAATCCACATTCTAAAAGGGATGCAACCTTTTCACAATATATGCTGTAACTGTTCTGTGTCTCTCTTCATTCAGTTACACTGACGTATTTACCTTGGACACTCGTGAACACCGTGAAGCCATTTCAGGTCGTTTGTCTAAAAAAAAAACGAGCTAACGTTAGCATCGTGTTTGTATTTGAGCTGACTTACCGCTTTAAGTGGAGTATAACTTGGCTGCCTTAAAGGAGAAATGAAAAGTGTTTTTAAGCTAATAGCTTATGAAAAGCATAAAATAAGTCTGTTGAGAAATTTTCACAAGTCAAAAATGTCATCCTAACTCAAATTTAGACTTTGCAAAGTGCAAAAATTCTCATCTGGTGTTTTTGACCCCCCTCCCCCTGCCTGCTCTCCGTCCCCTGAATATGACGTAGGCAGTGCCACGGTCGTCCCTCATACTAGTGTGTGGAACAACTCTAACATAATATTCAAAAACAGGTCATTATTTTATCAGAAATGGTTTAACTATCGTATTATTCAAGTTCATCAACTATTTAATAACAAAGGTCTTCTTTATAGCTATGAAGAATTTCTTACTCAGTACAAGGTTCCTGTCACCCCAAGAGAATATACTGTAGTGTTGTTTTTGATGCTATCCCATCTGGTTTGCTCATGTTGTTTAAAGATGTTGACTTCTCTTCTATCCAGTCTGTGAGTCCTGACCCTGAGCAGTCTGCTGTTGGTAAGCTCTGCTTCTCAACTCAACTAAAAGGCGTCAATTCCAAAATCCGTTCTTTATTTCAAGAAAATCTGGTTTCATCCCCGTCATGTTTCCTATTGGAACACCTCTGTGCAGAATCTTAATTGGAAAAAAGTTTGGTCTCTCCCACAATTTTTTTTCTCACTAATAAAGTCAAGGAAATTTCTTTTAAATTAATTCATAAATTTTATCCAACTAAACACTTTCTTCAGAAATACAAAGCTGATATTGATATTTCCTGTTCTTTCTGTAAACTTTATCCAGAAACATCTGTTCATCTTTTTTGGAAGTGTACATACTCACTGAAGTTTTGGAAGGACGTTGTTGCCCTAATATCCAATAATATCCAACTAGGTTTCCTTCTGTATTTTGAAAATGTTATGTTTGGTATCTTAGATTTCAAGATGAAAGACTCCTCTCACATATTTATGATAAATTTGATCTTGTTTCTTGCTAAGTTTCACATACATAAAAGTAAAGTAATGCATAGGAAACCCTTTTTTGATCTCTTTGTAATCCCATTTGAACCGGTTAAGCTCAGAAAAACTTTGTGCTATAAAGTCAGCTAAGAAATATATTTTTCTCAGCAAAGAAATAATTGTTTTTACCGTGTTTTCTTGGAAAGTCCTTAGCTTCTGTGGCCGTCGCGGCCGCCATTTTGAAGAGGGCAAATGGCGAACTACCTTTTTAAATCCAGACGCGTCGCGTAGGCCGCTGAGAAACATCCATAAGTTCATGCTCCATGTTAAAAACTCTACGTCTGACTCTTCGAAAACAAGCAATAAGGCTGCAGAATAACACAGTGGCTGATAACTGCACTCTCTCTAGCCAAGAGACTGAGGGGGGAAATACTTTTTTGTCACAGACCACATCCGGCGCTGACAGGATATGGTCTAGCAGTCGTCCGGGCCCGTAAATAAGTTTTTTTGTTTTTACTGATAGATAATTAGTTATTATCGGTACTGCATTTTAAATAAAAAAGCACAAATCCGCTTATGAATTATGAAAGTTAGTCAATCCGCTGTAAAGCTAACAAATTGATTAGGTCCGCTGTAAGCGGATTAGCGCTTTAGCGCTCCCTAGCAGTCTGGCGCCCACCTTTGCTAAGTGTTAATACTTTTTGCAACACTTATGAGTTACACACGATATCTGGAGAAAACATTTTAGTTTAGTGGGCGACCGTGGTGTAGTGGTAATGGCAGTCGACCCCTGATCGGAAGGTTGGAGGTTCGAATCCCGCATCCGCCCACCATGTGTCGTTGTGTCCCTGGGCAAGACACTTAACCCCGAGTTGCTCCCGGTAGGTCTGGATGGCGCCTTGCAAGGCAGGCTACCACTACCGGTGTATGAATGTCTGAATGAATGGGTGGATGGCTGGTATTGTAAAGCGCTTTGGGGCTCCTCACAGGGGGCTGGAAAGCGCTATATAAATAAGCTCCATTTACCATTTACCATAGTGTCAAGTTGACCACATGAACTGTATCAACTTGGTTTTGCAATTAGGTTTTATAAGCGCAGAGTTATGTGGGAAAACTGAGCTCGTTTCTCCTACATGACCCTGTAGCCCTCCTTGGTAAGAGATGCAACAGGCTAGTCAAATAAGAAATGTTATCCCTCACCCGTGCAATGCACTACCTCGCACTGCCTCGCACTTGAAAAACATGTGTTGCCCAAGATGAGGTGAAGTCATAGTACTTGCACGCACACACACACACACCCACACACGCATGCACACTTCAAGGTATAAATGAGGATGTCACGGTTTCACTCAGAGAACGTGTTAAAACCCAGTGGCGCAGACGGAAAGGCAGGAGGCAAGAGATCGTAAAATAAATACTTTTAATAACAAATAAACAAGGCTGTCGTGGCAGCAATACTCACAGGAGCTGTGGCGAGAGACATAAGGATATACCAGACTATGCAGCGACAAAACACAGACTGACAAGCAAGGCATATATACACAGACGAGACAGGAGGCAATCACCAAACAGCTGGGAATGATTAACAAGACCGAGCAGGGCTGGGGGACTAAAGCTGAACATAAAATGATAACAAGACAGAGCAGGGCTGGGAGACTGAAGCTGAACATGAAAAGTTAACTAAATGACAGAACTAGAGGTTGAACTAAGAGTGCATAAACATGGAGTTAAATGAAGAGTAATTCAAACATGAAGACTAACTAGAAGGGATAAATAAACAAGGAGACTAAATCAGAAGGGAAACTAATAACTACAACTAACTGACAAGACTGGGAAACTAAACCCGAAACATGAAGTAAACCAGGATGAGTAAATAAACATGGGGACTGAACTGGGAAACCAACTACTAAAACTAACAGACAAGACTGGGGAACTAAACCTGAAACATGAAGTAAAAACTGACTAATAGGAAAACATCACAAGGGGGACAGACATGACCAATAGGATGAAAACATCACAAGGGTGACAGAACTGACCAACAGGACGAGCCATCCTTACAGAGGAGCGCTCAGATGAACATTTCTGAGAGTCTACCGCAAGTCCTGATCAGATGTCCGGCTGCATTGATGTGTATTCCCCGCCAAACTGTGAGGCTCTCCCAGTTTGTGTGTCAAGGTGAGGGATATTGTATTTTACATCAATGCCTTGTGTGTGTATTTATATTTAAGTTTTACTGTGGTGAGATTAAACAGACACTTTGATCTTAGCAGCAAAACTGTTTGTGTTTGACTTGTACATCTGAGGTGATCGTACAACTTTGTTTGTTTTGTTGTTTTTCCTTTTTTTGTCACAGACTTTTTAAATAAATTACACATCATTATTTTTAATAGAGTCTATGTGTGTGTTTTTCCTAAACAGCTGTGCCGATCTTTCTACGAGCCTGACAAATGATTTAAAATATGATAAAACATTTTGGTTGATTTAGAATATCATAAAACATTTTGGCATCACTTCGCAGGATTATGAGGAGGACTGCACGCTGTTTAGAAAAAAAAAAGGAAACTGTTTTAGAAGCAGGGGTGTGAAGTCCCCGTTCCTGACAGTGTACAGAGGTAAAAAGTGAGTAGCTGATAGGGTCTGAGTCCCTATCAGCAATTTATGTTCTGTTGTGTCTGAACAGGTGGTGGGGGGGGGACGCCCTGACACCGATCGATTCTTTGACTTCTGAAGAGAATCAGATGACACAAAGGTACAAGTTTGGTTATGCAAACAGGCTTCAGAGAAAAGCCTAGATGAATTGTTTATGTACGGCTGCTAAGCATGTAGCTTGGAAATAACGAGATTGTGCCAGGGTGAAAAAAAAACCTTGTTAGATCAGTAGTTTTGCCTGAGGGACGAAGGAGCGTCCTGAGCTTTGAGTAAGGTCCTGATAAGTCAGGTGATTTATTTTTTGACAGCTCAGTTGAAGTAAAAAAAAAAAAGGAGCAAGCGCTTTTCTGTGTGCATAGTTTTAAAAGAGGGGCAATGGCGGAGCTCACTGAAAAAGCAGTGAATTAGAACCATAGGAGGGACCTCTGCAGATCAGGGGTCCAGCTGTTTTTGTTGGAAGTTGCCCAAAATTTTGAAGTGTATTTGTTGGAACACTTCAGAGGTGCATGTGCGTACCTAAGAAAAATTAACAGAGAGAACGAGAGTGGTTGAGAACGACTCATGTCTTTGTTCTAAAGAGAGGAAGAAAAAGTGTGTGCGAGTTGTCGATGAGTTGGGTAGCTGAAGTGAAAAAGAGTGATTTGTTGGAGGAAAATTAACAGAGTGAAGAAAGCATGAGGAAAGTGGTTGAGAGACTAAGGAAGAGGAAGAAAAAAAACGTCTGCGAGTTTTTGTCGATGAAGAAGGAGCTGTCCGCTGGAGTGTTGAAGGAGAGAGAAAGCAGGGTGTGTGCGCGGAGCAAAAGCAGCCCCGCTCCCTTTGTCATGAGTAATGTGTGTTTGCATGTGAGTGCGTTTGAAGCGAGAAGGCGCAGGGGTGTAAAGAGGAGGATGGAGACTGAGAGATGCCTTATGTCAGATAAAGAGGTTAAAGGTGCATCGAGCTGGTTCAGTGTCTGCCCCTTTTGTATAAGCAGCCGATTTTAGATCTGTATGCAATCTTGATAGGGAAGAAATAAGAGGAACAAAAGGAGGTGTAGAAAACTGAAAAGAGGGAAAAAGGGGAAGTTTAAAGAGGAGCAGTGGAGGCTGATGGAGTGTGAGAGAGATCAGTGGACACCTCCATCAGTGGAGGAGCTGAGACGTAAACATCAGCTCGGAGAGGAGGTGGAGAGAGTTAAAAGATCAGGCGGAGGAAAGGAAAAAGAAAGTTTAAGGAGCCTGTGGTGAATAACAGTACCTTTAAATATTTGGAAGCATGCTTATTTAAAAAAAAGAGGGGGTTTTCAAGTTTGTTTGTTTTTTCTCTCCAAGTTTAAAGGATGGATGAAACCTTTTATCTAAGGGAAAACTAATAATTGTTATTCTATTTGTCAAAATCCTTTTATTCTGTTACAGCTTGGTGTCGTGGCTTTTCCTCATCGTCTGCTGCTGGGACGAACAGAGATGGGCCAGAGGACAATGTGACCGACCCCAGAGAAGCGCCTGGGGTGGTGTGTGCCTGGGATGGAGTCTGGTGTCATGTTGGGTCATCACTTCATCTGTGCCACGGTACTGCTGGGTGTCCAAAGCACCTGAGGGTGGTGTTCACGTTCATCTGTGTCACAAGGCTGCTGGTGACCCCACCTCTTCGATGACGAGACTGTCTTGAAGGAGGACAGTGAGGGTCCTTGCCACAAAATGAACCGTGTTGAGAAAACAGGATGGCTTCAAATGTCCTGTGAATCAGTCCTGCTGGTGACAAATGTAAGTAGATGGTGTCCAACGAATGTGACATTCCAGTACAACAACCTTATGCATCGCAACTTTAAGGTCTGTTTAGCAAGAAGATGTGAATAAAAAGACAGTTAGAAATTGCAGGTGTTATGCGAACTGGTTCCAGAGGATGGTGACAACGACGATCCATCGAGATTGACAACAAGTTTGGAACATTTCTGTTCCTTGAGTGTTTTTAAAAATATATGATATGATGAAATGTGATTTGTTTTTGAAACTAAATGATGATAAGACTAAATGATGAATAATTTGAGTTACAAATAAATCTCGCCTATGACATGCAAATGTGCAGACAGCTTATAAACGGAGCGGTATATGTGCTACAATCAGGTCGTATTAATCCATGTTTTAACCAGAAACAGGGTGTTGTGTGACTGGATAGTAAAGAGTCCTTCCTAGGTGCTTTTTCTTTTCTTTTCTGGATGAGTGTGTTGTGCACTCATGGGAGTGGGGACGGCATGACTTATTGATTGACTAATTGGCAATTTCTGCACCTTTCCTGGCAGTCTCCATTTGGATCCCTTTATATGCGCAATGAACAGGTCCACAGGTGCCAAAACTTGTGATTGAGTTCCTAAGTCTGACTATCCGATTTGAAAGTGTTCACATATATTGAGCAGGGAAAGGTTTTTCCATGCGGCTAAACTTTGTTTATTTTTAGTGCTTTGCTTTGAGTAATTTGTGCACTTTTTTATTGAACTGAGTAAAAGATCATATGAGTAGATTGATCTATAACATTGCCTTAGAATAAAGATTGAACTTATAATTAGACTGGTACTTATTTTTAGTGCTTTGCTTTGTAGATAAGATCATATACTTGGATTACACTGCCTTAGGATGAGGCGAGATATTATTATTGGGATAATGGGAACAGATTATAAGTGAGGGGGACCGAGTAAATTTGGTGTGTAGAGCTTTGCTAAATGTTCCATGAGGTGACAGGAGAAATTTTTCAAGATTAGTCAGAAAATCAGAGGGTGGAATGAATAAGAGTTTTTAGTATTAATGTTTTTCTGACTAAATGTTTATGAATTTTTTATGCTGAGTTAATACTTTTTGCAACACTTGTGAGTTACACACGATGTCTGGAGAAAACATTTTAGTTTAGTGTCAAGTTGATCACATGAACTGTAACAACTTGGTTTTGCAATTAGGTTTTATCAGACGCAGAGTTATGTGGGAAAACTGAGCTCGTTTCTCCTACATGACCTTGTAGCCCTCCTTGGTAAGAGATACAACAGGCTAGTCAAATAAGAAATGTTATCCCTCACCCGTGCAAGGCACTGCCTCGCACTTGAAAAACATGTGTTGCCCAAGATAAGGTGAAGTCATAGTACTTGCACGCACACACACACCCACACACGTACGCACACTTCAAGGTATAAATGAGGAGCGCTTAGATGAACATTTTTGAGAGTCTGCCGCGAGTCCTGATCAGATGTCCGGCTGCGTTGATGTGTATTCCCCGCCAAACTGTGAGGCTCTCCCAGTTTGTGTGTCAAGGTGAGGGATATTGTATTTTACATCAATGCCTTGTGTATGTATTTATATTTAAGTTTTACTGTGGCGAGATTAAACAGACACTTTGATCTTAGCAGCAAAACTGTTTGTGTTTGACTTGTACATCTGAGGTGATCGTACAACTTTGTTTGTTTTGTTGTTTTTCCTTTTTCTGTCACAGACTTTTTAAAGGGGACCACACATGCAAAATTCACTTTTTAATGTTTTTTTACTAAACTTTGGGTATTTACTTCATAAAAAAACAGTCCTTGTGCCAAAAAAATGCACCCAGTGGTTTATTTACTCTAAGTAGATTTATTTATTTTTGATAAATACACCAGGATTCACACTTCCTGCATTTATTGACGTCACAAGCCGCAGCCAAGCCGCAGCCAATCAGATCAAACCTGAGTCCAGCCCCTCACCTAGCAACCCCTGGTTAGGCTCAACCCACTTCTGTATTAAACACATGACTGTTGTTTTTCATGATTTCATCTCATCTTTTGTTTATATGTTCTTAATTTCATGTGTACAGCACTTTGTTGCAGCTGTGTTTTTTTAAATGGCTTTATAAATAAAGTATAATTGTTATTTTTATGTTTTAGTTCAATTTTTAGTGTATTTGCGATCGCTGCCAACGCGCAGCCGGTAAAAATTAAACGAGCGGACCGCCGGCGTAAGGACCGGGTTCGACGGGACCCTCTTCCGGCGCGATGGAGCGGAGCTTCAACTGTACAGCCTTGCAGCAGCCTCGCAGCAGGCTCGCAGCAAGAGGACCTTCTCCTTACAGATTAATTTACGGGAGACACTTGGTGAACTTTGTGTTGTCTTCACTGGAACAGCGATAACTCCCAAAATCTCCGCGTGCAACGAGCGGAGCTGGCGAAAACCGGAAGAGGAACAAGCTAACATTAGCTTCGGATTCGGGTGGTCTAATGCTAAAAGGAGCAGCAAACTGCGGCGCGCTCAGACGGGTTTCGGTAAGTTATCTTAAGCTAACACTAACAGTAAGTCAAATGAGTAATAAAAAAAGAGCTAATTTTAAAACAACAACACATTACAGATACTGGCTGTTACAGAGGGCGTAAACAGATCTTTGAAGGGCGTGGACTTCAGAACTTCTATCAGAAACCGGTCGTTCAAAACGAAAGTTAAAAATGGCAGAATTAAAAAGGGTATAATTGATTATCTAAGAATTATTTTGTGCATTAAATTGAAGGAATAGGGTCTAGATAGCACACAGAAATAACATAAAATTTAAAAAAATGCATCTGAGGTCCCCTTTAAGTAAATGACACATAATTATTTTTAATAGAGTCTGTGTGTGTGTTGTTCCTAAACAGCTGTGCCGATCTTTCCATGAGCCTGACAAATGATTTAAAATATGATAAAACATTTTGGTCGATTTAGCATATCATAAAACAGGTGGTCAGATCGGTGGCCAGATTCTTTTGATTCACTGCAGGAGACCCTTCCTGTCCATAGCTATCAGCATCTACAACTTGAATTAAACCAGGATGATGAGTTACAACAACACTTAATTTCCCTTTGGGATTAATAAAGTATTTTTTAATTGAATTAAACCATAAAATAATGCTATCCCAAGACTTAAAGATCAGTAAATCTCCACCCCCTGACAGCCCAATCCATCTGTTCTCTGACTGGATTGTTAAATTTGTGATTGACACAGCATTGATCACTCAACTGAGAGGAAGAAAAATGCAGTCAAAATTCCCTTGTGCAGTTTTACACATAGTTTTTGGCTTTGTATCTGTAAACAGATCTTCATAAAAAAGATTTGTTCATTGAGTAATTATTTTTTTCGTCCATCCATCCATCATCCACCACTGCTGACAGCGTTCGGATTACTTGTGTTTTGTTCGTTTTTCATCTGGGACATAAATGCACTACTGGTGTATGATCAACCGCAGCTTCTGGATCTTCGATTTTCTGCCGCCGATGTCACTTATTTGGATCAATATAAG
>JBBPBX010004491.1:0-35095 GCA_038048925.1 Garcialebias charrua | reverse complement strand
CAGTTGAATAATTTCTGTCTCCTCACGGAGCAAAGAGGCGATGAGATGTGACGCTGCATCTAGACGTAGGTAAGGTAATTATTGAAAGTTGGGTTGTCAGTCAAAATCCAAGATGGCCACCACCATTTATATGTAAACCAGCCACACTGCTCATTTGAGACTTTGCTCTCTAGTTTTTATATTGTTTAAAGGTACAGATTTCTCAAATGATTGTGGTGGGTCTTGTGGGGGCCCAAGGTTAATCTATGGTGGTCTGGGCCACCATTGGCCACCCCCTGGCTCCTCCATTGCTCCTGGTGGTGGATAAAATTGCTTCCTTCACTCACATGGATCTGTCACTGTGCTCCGCCTCAGACAAGCCAGAAACCTCCCGTGTTCTTCTCCTCAGTGTAACTCCTGCCCACTTGAGTTTCTTGCTCTGAAAACGTTAAAGACCGTGTAAAGTGAAATTAAATGTGTGTTTTTAGTTTGTCACATGGCATAAATATGTGTTATTAATCACCCATATAAATCTGACTGATTAAAAACATTGTTTACCTTATAAAATTAAGTCTCAAAAATCATGAAAAAACATGATTTTGCCTTGCCCTGGAACGCTGGGGGCGTGTCAGTGCGTGGGCGTGGTTTCAGCGCAGCTGCGCTCGTGTCCTGCTCCTGAGCTGACTGTGTGGAGAGGCAGACAGCAGAGATCCAGTAAACCTGCTCTGTTTTTATCTGAGTTCTGTCTGTAACAGCAGCTACTTTTTCCAAGAGTTACGCTGTTTTTGTAAATAGTTTTCTTGTGTGTTTTTAATCTGGAATGAATAAAAAAAAAAAAAAAGAGTTGTACCATGCGGGATTTGAACCCGTGGGGTTTGGGACGGAAGGCAAGCGCTTTATCCATTGACCTATCCAGGCATTACAGATACTCAGTATAAAACCACGCGGTATAAAAACATGTTATGATTTGTACGGGTGCCCTGACCATTGCGACATCCAGGGAAGATGCACGAACGAGGCATAATTGATTAGCTAGCTAACAATGAACAAAATATCTATGCTATTGCTATCTGATGCTGTCTGCGATTCGCGAGTGAACGGCTCCACCGAGGCGAATTTATACGGCTGGAGCTGCAGGGGGTGGGGCTATACTAATGAGGACCGCGTGACGAAACGCGGTCACGTTTAAAACACGCCTAAAAAATCCTGAAACAGAAATATGTTTATACACAGTTTGCTCTATAACTCCAAAATTAATTGAGCTACAATTTTGAGACTTTTTACTCATTTACAAGATTACAATTATGACATTTATAATGTTTATTGAAGAAAATGTTGAAATTCACTTTACACGGTCTTTAAGGTTTTCTTGCACTCCCGGTTCAAGTCCGGTCCAGATGAACACTCGTTTTGAAAACTACAAACATTCACAATCCAAATCCCTCTGTGACAGGTGACATTGGTGTACCTACCGCCTGTTAGAACTTGTAGGATTTACCACGTCCTGTATGAGTCAGAACACTTTATATTAAGTCCAAATACTTTACAATTTGCAGTTAAAGGGTCAGTAATTTACAATAACTGAGTACATTTTAAAATAGGGGATAACAGATTTTTTTTTTTTGTTACAACTCAACAAACGTTGGTTGTTGAACTTGTTTTTTCCAGATCATGTTGGTTCTTTAAGAGAGGATCTCGACACGTTGATGAGGACCACGGCACAGTTAAACCACGGTAAGTTTGTTCTTTACTTTATGCATGAGCATTCCAGGAAGTAAAGGCACGTAAAGGGTTAATAATGAAATAATTCTTCAGTGTTAAGGAGTTTATAACTTCACCTTTTTCACCTCAGCACGTTGTAAGCGCTCAAGTCTTTACAGTTAACTAAACAACACACTGTTGCATCTTGTTGTTAAAAAACCTGCAGGTTCTTCATGAACGTGATGAAAATCAAGTGATCGCTCATATTTCATAAGAACTTCTTCAGCTCTTTTCTGCTAATTCCAATCTCTTTTTATATTCAGTCACCTTTCATCTGGTTTCAGCTTTTTCCTGCTCATTTCAGTTTTGTTCAGTTTAATTTCAGATTTTTGTCAGCTCTTCAGCCTCTCTGCATATTTCAGCTTGTTCTACACATTTCTGCTGTTTTTCTGCTGCTAGCAACAAACGTCAGCTGTTCAAGTTCAGCTCACATCATTCCGATCGGGAGACGACTGCCCTTACCACTACACCTCTGCCGCCCATACACCACGGCCGCCCATTTGCTTTCAGCAAAACTCATTCAGCAATAAGAGTCCACTCTGCATTTCACCAGGAACTGACATTTCTCTACTTTGACTTGACTTGAACAGGAAATACGTCACAGGAAGGAGGAGCAATGGTCAACTGTGGTTCTATTTCGTATTGGCTCCACCCTTTAGGGCTCTCGCTATTGGATAATCTCTATGCGCGTCAGCGCCCACTGAAAACCTTTTATTTATTTTATTTATTTATTTATTTAAGTTAGGACAATGCATATTAATCAACATGACAGCAGTTAGCATCAATGTAAATATGCCGGAGTTAGCACAATAGCTAATTTTCATCCGTTGTCCTAAGGCAGGTAAGAATAAGAAACATCCCATAAAACACGCCCACCTACTATGTGGGTCCGCCCCGTGTCCATATATTCTGCTGACACGGTAGACACTTCCTCTTTTATCATTTCAGCCTCGACTGAAGACCTACTATCAAGAAAAGTAACCAAAGTCCTTGTTCAGCTCCCACCCGCCCAACCCCTTTCAGGCCGACATGCTACAGGCTAATGTCTGTTTTTTTTTCTTCGTGGCGGAAAACTACTCGCTGAACGAGGCCATCGCTTTCTTTGTTCTCGACGGAACCGCAGAGTGAATCGAAACGATTCACCCAGGAAAGGCGATGCTAGCTAGCCGCACGGTCTTTCCTCTACATGGAGAACGAGTAGCGGCGGCTAACGATGTCATCGGGAAACCTTATCAGCGGTGAGTGACTTATTTATTTATTACTTTAAACCACGACCAGGAAGAAAATGGTCCTTTGTGGCATCGTTCTCTGCATGAAAAGCTACAAAACACACGCATCTGCCGTAAGCGCTTAAGACCCGCTAATGCGATGCTAATGGTAGCCCCGGCCTCTCCTCTGGAGAACAGCACGGCTCGGCTAACGACGTCATCGGGAAGCCTTATCAATGGTGAGTGACGTTTTTATTTCTTTGTTTGTTTATACCACGACCAGGAAGAAATGGTCCTTGGTGGCGGTGTTTCTGCACGAAAACAACAGAATGCACGCATCTGCCGTTAGCGCTTAGCCGCTACAGCGATGCTAACAGTAGCCCCGACCTCCTCTCTCTCTGGAGAATAGCACGGCGTGGCTACCAAATATCACCGGAAAGTTTTCAAGAAACAATGGCTGCAAGATGTAATGAAGGATGTCTTATTCATTTAGTTAAAAAGGAAAAAAATTGTTCCTTGTGGCGTTGTTTTTTGCATGAAAACTCATAGGAAGCGCACGCCTGCTGTTAGCACAATCACAGGGCCTGCTATTTTACGCTAACATGCAGCATTTGTTTTTTGGCCTGCATGAAACGTGCGTGGTGTGCTGTTTTAACGCAGCTCTAAACATCCCTAGAGGCAAGGTTCGAGCGTATGCTACACCTCCCCGGAGTTTTCGCCTGCGCCTGTGACCGTTCCGCTAACAAATGCAGGTGCCCCCTCCTGACCTGCCTGGCACAATCAAGGAACGCAGTCGCTTCCAGAGGCAGCAGTACCAGCGCTCTACGAACGCAGAGCCGGAGCAGTCAGCAACAGCACCAGCAGCCGCGCAGACGACAGCAAAAGGAATGACTCGTTGCGGGAAGTGTGTGTGAGGTAAATTGTTGTTTTGAAATAAAACACCCACATCCTCTAAGAGCAGATCCTCCTCACCTGCCTGTCTGTCGGACCAAATAGCCCCAGCACCTCTGACACACACTTGCCACCAATAACAAGCCGGCCTCTAACAAACAGCTGTTTACGAGACGCCAGAGCTGGAGCAACGTCACAAAGCACTCCTGTTGCACGCCTGAGGAGCCGTGTGCTGCGCAGATGGAGCTAGGTAAACCCCCCCGCTCTCTGCCGCAAACACAGTTACCGTACATCCCCCTAGTTCAGCTCCCAGGCTGCCCAGCAGGGTTGATCACCTCTCATCAAAACCTCTGTTGTCACAACATTTTCACGTACAGGAGTGGCGCCGTTCATCTGCAGCTCGAGCTGACTCGCTGCAACGCTGAACACAGCACGAAGAGGCACATCACAGAGGAACGCGGGCCACCACGTAAGCGGCGTGCCCCGTGCGGAAAACAGAGTTACACCCCCCTGGTTCAGTTCCCAGGCTGCCCAGCAGGGTCGATCATCTCTCATCAAAACCTCTGTTGACACAGCGTTTTCACGTACAGGAGTGACGCCGTCCATCTGCAGCTCGAGCGGACTTGCTGCAACGCTGAACACAGCAAGAAGAGGAGCATCACACAGAGTAACGCGGGCCACTGCTTAAGCGGCGTGCCGCGTGCGGCAAGGACAATGCGTCGCCTCAGCGTTTGCTTACCCCCGCTGCGGACCCAGAGACGGGATGCAGCGCAAAGGTGGCCATGCGACATGAGCCACCGCTTAGGCGGCGTGCCGCGCGCAATGGAAACAACGTCGCGTATCAACATTTGTTTACTTTCGCTGTGGACCCACGGAATTTGCTTCAAATTGCAACACCACCCCTATTCAAAGGAATATTGGAGACAGTGCTGTCAGGCCCAGAGCAAAGCTCCTCCCTCTTGTCGGAGATTCAGGAGCTGCAAACAAAGAGAGTGGTCTCCAGGGTGCCAAATGGGGAGGAAAACACAGGTTTTTTCCTCCCGTTATTTCTCATTAAAAAAAAGGTGAATTACGGCCAATTTTCGAGTTGTCTATCTTCAACAATTGATTGTGGGGAGAGGTTTTCACATGCTGACAGTAAAACAGCAGTTGAGAAACATCCACCGGGACGACTGGTTACGTCCCTCGACCTGCGAGATGCTCACTGGCGCATACCGATAGTTCCAAAACACAGGAAATTCCTGCAATTTCCTTCCAAGGAGCCCAGTTTGAAGACAACAAGCTTCCTGCGGCTATTCAGTGCTCCTAGGACGTTCACGAGAGGCGTGGAGTCCGCCATCCAGCTGCTACGCACAGCTGGGATGAGAATGTTTTTTAGCTGGACGACCTGCTTCTGCTGAGCAGGTCCAGAGAGGAAGCCACAGTACAGACCAATGCTCTAGCAGAACATCTGCTAATCCTGGGGTTTTCAGTGAACTGAGTGATGAGCTCCACCCTTCCCTCCCAGAGGATTGTTATCGAGGAGTGGAACTGAACTTGTGTACGATGAGAGCACAACTATCAGAGCAGAGAGCCTCGACTTGACAGCTCAGCTGAACCGCGTCAGACCCGGAAGGAGGGTGACTGTGGCGTCCATCATGCATCTCCTCGGCTTGATGGCGGCCGCTCATGGTGTTGTGCGTTGCAGTCTGCTTCATATGAGACCTACAGCATTGGTTTGCCCGCCTACGCATAGATCCTGTGCGTCAGAAGTGGGGATAGTTCAGGTTCCCCTTCCGTGGGAACCGATCTACGTCACTGGGGGAACCCCTCACATTGGCGGAGGGAGTCTCCATGGCCAGACCGATGTCGCGTCCCAGTGGTCACGGACGCTTCCCTTATGAGCTGGGGCGGGACATGTCTGTCTCAGATGGTCGGAGTGAGGTGGCCAGATCACTCGCCTCCATATAAATGTGTGGGAACTACTGACAGTGTTCAAAGTTGTGCAACACTTTGCCCCCAAGCTTCAAAGTCAGCATGTACTGATTAGGGGTGGACGATTAATCGCATTTGCGATTATCTCGCGATATGTTAAAACGCGATTCTCTAATCGCACGGGCTGCGATTTGACTAGTCACGAGATTTGGTAGTGAACCGCTCTGGCCGTGCGCAGCTCTGAGCGGAGCAAAACAGAGAGAGAGCAGGGAGGAGGAGACCGTGCGCTCCAACACAGTTGCTCCAGGCTCGACAGAAGTCATAAAAGTTATAAATTCAGGTAAGTTAGCTCATTTAAACGTGTATCTGATCTTAGAGGCTGAAAAACCGAGACCACGCGAGATAAACAGAGAGCGAGCTGGTCATGTGACCAGGTCTGTTGTTGACGGTGCCCTGTTAGCAGCTAGCTCAGCAAGCTAACGTTCTTCGTGAAAAAGCACATTAATTATCTGATTAAAAAAAAACAGTTGTGTCGTTAGTGATATGATTTAATATAGAACCAGTAAAAATAATCGCATTTTAAATCGCAATCGCAATTTATAGAAAAAAAATTGCGATTAGATTATTTTCCAAAATCGTTCAGCCCTAGTACTGATACACACTGACAACATGGTGACAGCATCGTACATCAATCGCCAAGGCGATGTTTGTTCAACCCAACGGTTGCGCAAGGCGAGGCAGTTCTGGTCTGGGCACTCCAGCACCTACTCTCTCTGCGAGCAGGGTACATTCCCGGTGTTCTGAACAAAGGGGCGGACATCATGTCGAGGGGCGGCCCACGTAATGGAGATTGGGCTCCCCATTCAGACATAACAGCTCAGATCTGGACCAGATTAGGCCGTGCAACGGCGGATCTGTTTGCGTCACGAGAATGCACAATGTTCACTGTGGATCTCACCGAGCTCACGAGACAGTCCTCCCCTGGGAGTGGACGCTTTTGTGCACAGCTCGTGGCCAAGAAACAGTTATATGTTTTTTCCACAAGTCCCTCTTATCCTACGCGTCCTGGAGCGAGTCCAGAGGGAGGAGCGGTCAATCATCCTGATGGCTCCAGAGCACAAAAATGCACTGTGGTTCCCGAACCCGCAACGGCTGGTGACGGACCAACCTCTGCAGCTTCCATAGAGAAAGGATGCGCTCCTCCAAACAAGAGGGGCGATCATGCACTTTCCAGGGACAAGCCAGCCCCCCTTGGGCTGGGATGCTGAACGGAACCGTTTAGCATGTCTGGGCCTTCCTCCACCAGTGATCCAGACTATCCAAGATGCACGAGCTGCGTCTACAACGTCTTGTTAGGCGTATAAATGGGCAACTTTTCAGCGCTGGCGCACTAGAAAAACTGTTGATGCTACATCAGGTGAGATTGGTGCGTTCTGTCATGCCTGCAGCTGCTGATGGACAGGATTTTGCCTCCAGCACCATTAAGGTATACATTGCAGTTATTCCTCGTGTCACGAAGGGTTTGGTGGCAGGACGCTGTTTAATCACCTTCTGATGAAGCGTTTCTTAGGAGTGCGAAGACACAGATTGTTGTCATGCCCCTTGCTTCTCAGTGGGCCCTGACTTTGGTTTTACGCGCATTACTTAAAGCTCCCTTCGAACCGTTAAGTGAAGTGCTGATAAAGTCTCTGTCTCATTAAAACCGCACTGTTGTTGGCACTCACGTCCGCCAAGAGAGTGAGTGATGTAGGCACGCTCTTGGTGGCACCTTCATGTTGTTAATTCAACCTGAGGGAAGCTCTGCCACTTTTAAGGCCCAATCCGGTCTTCATGCTAAAACGGTTTTCATCTTCCCCCACATGCATCGGAGGAAGAGGCCACGTCTCATTAGTGTGACCCGTTCATGCTATCACATGCTTTGTGACACACACGGCCGACTTATGTCATTCTAAACACCTGTTGTTCTCTACAGAGACAGTTCTGTGTGACACGCTTGTCCTCCCAGCCCCTCTCTCACTGGTTGTGTGAGGCCATAACAGAGGCCTACAGGGCCACTGGAGCGGGGCCCCCTCAACCCTACGTGGACACTCCACGCGGGCGAGCGCGTCCTCCACAGCGTTGCACGGTGGGATGACGGTTAGTGACATTTGTTCAGCTACGGCATGGGCCACGCCTTGCTCCTTTATACACTTATCTGCGTGATGTATCTGCATTTTCTATGTCTCTCAGTTCTCAGAGTCCTGTCTGAGTAACTATTGAATCCCTCAGGAAATGTTATTCTGAGCTTACATCTGCCTGGAGGCAGGTATGATGTATGAGTTTTCATCATCAGTCACACTGCTAGTTACTGTTGTTTCTGATTGTTGCTTAATAAAGCTCTAGCCTGTTCTGTACATAGTTGTCAGTAACAGGTATGTCCCTTAGTTTGATGGTTCGCTCCAGAGTCGGTTTCTACCACTGGCGCAATTGCAAATCACACTTTAAACTGAACACAACAATTAAAACACAAAATGTTAGTTTTAATAAACACATATATTCACACTGCTTCAGCAGCTGGATCATGCCTGTTAGACTGCAACGCAGGCCTGTAGGCCCATTGTCTAGTCCACCAAGTGCCCTTCTCTTGTGCGCCTTGACGCGTGGCGTGAGTATTACGCACGGGGAAGGATGTGTATTGCTATAAGGGGCGGCCGTGGCGTAGTGGTAATGGCAGTCGTCCCCCGATCGGAAGGTTGGAGGTTCGAATCCCGGTTCCCCACACCATGCGTCGTTGTGTCCCTGGGCAAGACACTTAGCCCTGAGTTGCTCCCGGTTAGGACTGGAAAGGCGCCTTGCATGGCAGTCTGCCGCTACCGGTGTATGAATGCGTGTATGAATGGGTGGATGGTTGGTATTGTAAAGCGCTTTGGGGCTCCTCACAGGGGGCTAGAAAGCGCTATATAAATAAGCTCTATTTACCATGATTGGGTTGGGGTGAGCAGGTGCTTCATATTGGTGTTTGGACCCAGTGAGGCATGGACCATATCCTGCTCCGCCCTTTATCAAATAGCGAGAGCCCTAAAGGGCGGAGCCAATACAAAATAGAATGTTGCTTACGTATCGTAACCCCAGATTCTATGAGTATTGGCGTAACCCTTTAGGCTCGTGGGCCTCACTGGCTCCTGAATGGCTGAATGATTAGCTATTTGGGAGGAAGTGTCTACCGTGTCAGCAGAATATATGGACACGGGGCGGACCCACTTAGTAGGTGGGCGTGGACTAAAATGTTTTCAGTGGGCACTGACGCGCATAGAGATTATCCAATAGTGAGAGCCCTAAAGGGCTACGCCAATACTCATAGAATCTGGGGTTACGATACGTAACCAATGTTTCCATTTGTCCATGAGGAAACCTAATCAGGTTGTGGAGACGTTTTACATTCACTGTCCGTCCATGCCACAAGATTAAACAGATGTGTTGACATGAGCACTCATCTCTGACTTACTGCCTGCTTTTCTCTTTTGTTTCAGCAATAAACTTTGACTTTGTGAGGAGGGTTGGTCAGAAATACTTTGTGTCCAACAAGGAGACAGACTCGTTCTTGAAGGCCATCCAGTTCTGCTCCCAGCGAGGCTTGGAGCTGGCTCTGCCCCAGAGTGAGGAAGAGAACAACGTGCTGACTCAGCTGATTGATGAAACTATCCGAACAGCCTGGATCAGTGTCAACAACAAGAAAGCAGAGGGCAACTTTGGGTCCGATGTGAAAAATCGACCTCTGACCTTTACCAACTGGGGAGAAGGAGAACCGGACGGGAGCATCCAGGTTACAGGATGCACCACGGTGTCTGAGAACGGCGTCTGGAGAGTGACGCAAGACTGTTCTCTGAGCGCTCACATCATCTGTCAGATATAGACACCTCTCATCTGACATGTCTGAACTTTGAAAACAGAAAATACATGTATTTCTATTTTCTTGGCTTTTTAATCTTGACCAGATTCATTTAAAACTTGTTAAACATGAACTTTATTATAACTTTATAAGATACTTTATTACCGGTATTCATAAACTAGATTTTGAACCACTGGATGGATTTTAATGGAGCTCTTAAAAAATATTTGTTGGGTGCGTATCTACAACTATTGATGAGGGCTGGCCCAGCTAATCAACTGTGGCCAACTCACAAATAACTTCAACACAGATCATTTTAGATATGGAGTAAAAAGTCGTGCAACCAGAGTGAACACTTGATTTTAAAATAAAATAAATAAATAAAAATATATATATGTAATGACGCCAACACTGCAGACGGAGTCCAGCCAAACAGGGTTTATTCAGAAACAGGGAAGAGCTGCAATTACAGAGGCTGCAGCTCACGCCTCAAAAGAAAACGCGGTACACACGCGAGCGAACACACTGCTAGCTGCCTGCTAACAACAACACGCTCTCGGACTCTTCTTCTTCGTCTCTCTTTTTCCGGTCCCTCCTCCCTGCTCCTACCCCTCCCCTACCCCACGACCAGTCCAACACATGAGGGCGGGGGTCAACAGAATCACAACAGCTCAACAGAACACAGTACAACTCAACAAATACACAGAAACACTTGGACCCAAAGCAGAACCAACACAGGGTCGTTACACTACCCTCCCACTACAGAGTCTCTCGCACACGAGGGGACAAACAAAGTCATCAAACCGTCTTGGAGCCCTCCTCGTCCGCTGAGGGCGAGCTCCCAGCGGCGCTACAGGCCCTACGGCCGGGGCATCATCCGATGTCGGTGATAAGGCTTCTGGGGAGGTTGGCGGACGCACCAGAGACCCTGACCATTGGCCTTCTGGGGACTGAGGTGCAGACCTGCCTTGATAGGGGGCCAACCTGTCCCGGTGCAGAGCTACTCTTCTCCTGTTCTGGGGCATCTGCACTCTGTAGACCACCTCCCCCAGGCGCTCCAACACTCTGCAGGGACCCACCCACTGACTGTCCAGCTTCGGGCACCGTCCCTTCTTCCTACGAGGGTTGTACACCCAGACCAGCTCCCCTGGAGTGAAGTGTCGGCCCTTAGCCCTTACATCATAGTTCCGTTTCTGGCGCATGCCTGCTTGCTCCTGTTGCCTCCGGGCAAACGCATGGGCCGTCTCTAACCTGTCCTGAAGTTTCCGGGCATACTCGGGACCCGCTGGAACATCAGGTGCATCCGGCGGGCGCCCGAAGGACAGTTCGGCTGGTGTGCGCAGCTCCCTCCCCAACATGAGGAGCGATGGGGTGCATGCCGTGGAGTCCTGTACAGCTGAGCGGCATGCCATTAGCACCAGTGGCAGGTGCTCGTCCCAGTCCCGCTGATGCTCTGCTGTGAGGATGGCCAGCTGCTGTCCCAGGGTGCGGTGGAGCCTTTCCACTAGGCCGTCGCTCTGGGGATGTAATGGTGTCGTTCTTGTTTTGTGGATGCCAAGGCGGTTGCACATGACAGAAAACACCCGTGACTCAAAATTTCTCCCCTGGTCACTATGAATACTGTCTGGCACCCCAAACCTGCTAATCAGACCCCCAACCAAAGCATCTGCCACAGTCTCTGCTTCCTGATCAGGGATGGCGTACGCCTCCGGCCATTTTGTAAAATAGTCTATAGAGAGAGAGTCAGAGAGTCTTTATCACATATAGCCGACAGGACATAACAGTTTCCCCTGTCTGAGCGTGGTAGGGGGCCCATGATGTCCACGGCCACTCTCTTCATCGGGGTTCCTACAAAAAACAGTTGTAGACGGGCGTGAGACTGACCTGTCGGCCCCTTCCGTGCCGTGCAGAGGTCTCAGCGGCGGCAGAAATCCTCCACATCCCTCCTGCACTGGCCCCAATAAAACCCCTGTCAGAGGTGACGGAGAGTTTTTGTGACAACAAAATGTCCAGAGCCAGACGCTCCATGCACGCCCTACCGTGGAACCAGTGTCAATCAGGGCCGTGCATGGGAACCTTTCCACTGAGACGGGGACATAACAAAAGTCTCCAACACATGTGCGGCCGACCACCATAACCACGGTCGCTTGATCGGGGGCGGAGTCAATTTCAGAGGGATTCTGGGCTCGGGCCCCCTGTTCGAGCTGTCGGCCCCCGCCCACTGGCGATGGAGGTGTGGAGACTACGGTCGGGATCTGCGATTCCTCCCCCCCGCAGACCCTGTGTCGTTTCCCTGCGTCTTGACTGTTTTAGGACACCGCCTCAGGAGGTGTCCCGGTTGGCCACAGCCCCAACAAACGGCCGGGGGTGCGGAGGAGTCCCGCGTCGACTGCAGTGCCACCGCTCGGACCATTTCTGTCAGCTCCGAGACCCAAGCAGGTTTCTCCTGGTTCAGCTCTGCCCCCTCCGCAGATCTGCATGCCGGTGGTTGTCCTCTCAGGTCGTTTCCCGCTGCTACTCCCAGCAAACACTCTCTCTCCACTGCTAAGTCCAATGCATCTTGCAGGGATCGGGGGTGCATCAGCTGAACCTGCACACGCAGCTCCGGTGGTGCCAGGGCTCTGATGAACTGATCTTTTGCTAGTTCATTCTGAACCCCTGACTGCATGTGTGAATAGGCTCTGCGTGTGAGGCTCTCAATGTCATTAGCCAAAGCACGCAGGGGTTCACCCGGCAACCTGCTCCTGTTGCAGAGTTTATTTTTAAAAATGTCTGGTTGCACACATTGTCCAAACCGCCTCTTTAAAGCTCCAACTAGTGCATCATAGTCTTTTCTGTCCTCTGAGCTTAACAACAACAGGCAGTCCAGTGCATCATCTTGTAGACAGAGAGCCAGCTGCAGGGCTTTATGCTCAGCTGTCCACCTCCCTGCATGAGCCAGCAGCTCAAACTGTGCATGGAAGGCCTCCCAGCTGGACCTACCAGAGTACTTGGGCGTCTTCAACGGGACGGTGACGTTTTGGACGACGTAACTGTCATGGCTGCCGCCATGTGAGTCTTTTGGCGCGCTTGGAGAAAATGGCGTCGACGGACCCGCCCCCCCGCCGGTACTCATGCTGGATCCCCACCGCACGCATCTCGCGCAGCCGAAACAGCCACTTTACATTGTAGTCTATGGGGGACGCGCATCTTGGAGCAGCGGGTCGTGTCGCGGCGCATCTACAGCATACAAGCAGCGCGAAAGTGAGCAGCAGCTGTTTCCTACTCCCGCGTCGCATCCGAGCAGCGACTGTGGAAGCACGGAATGCCGTGCTTCCACAGCTCGCTTCAGCTCGCTGCTCAGCAGCAAACAATCAGGACCAATCAGGAGAGACTCTGCCATGTGATCACGCAACATGTAAACAGGTAAACATGGAGGAGAAACTTACAGCAGGTCGTCAAACTGGGCGCGGGTGACACGGAAGTACCGCTGAAAGCGCTCCTCGTCTGCGCGCAGCTCCTGGATCAGATGGTGAAATTCACCGAATTCATGACGCCTCTCTAATGTGGGGTGAATCCAGAATCGTCGTTGTGCACGGCGTCTGCGTGTTGCTGCTTTGTAGATTAAGTACAACAAGGCAATTCTTCGTATTGCGTCCGCCATTTTTCTGAGACCGGAAATAAACAAACACCACCACCGGAAGAGGACCAACACGCTCCTCCTCCCACTGCAGACGCGTTAGATGAGGACAGTCATCTGTTGACAAGCAGCCAGTACAGTGCGTTTGGAGATTTTTGGAGGCGCGATATGCTTTAGGTGAGGATGAGGCATCAGTCCTGCTTCGGCAGCCATGCTCGCTGCAGAGCTACGCAGAGCAGCCGTCACCTGAGTTATTTTAGCGAGCTCCTCTCTCCAGGCCTCCTCGTCCTCTACTCCCTCCGCTTCATACTTCACTCGGGAGAACGCTCCGTCCATGATACTGATGTCGCGGGTGGAGGCGACGAGCCAGTAGTACAGTACTCACTCAGCTCGGTAGCGTTGGTTTACTTCTGACACCAATGTAATGACGCCAACACTGCAGACGGAGTCCAGCCAAACGGGGTTTATTCAGAAACAGGGAAGAGCTCAGCTGCTATTACCGAGGCTGCAGCCCACGCCTCAAAAGAAAACGCGGTACACACGCGAGCAAACACACTGCTAGCTGCCTGCTAACAACAACACGCTCTCGGACTCTTCTTCTTTGTCTCTCTTTTTCCTGTCCCCCCTCCCTGCTCCTAGCCCTCCCCTACCCCCACGACCAGTCCAACACATGAGGGCGGGGGTCAACAGAATCACAACAGCTCAACAGAACACAGTACAACTCAACAAATACACAGAAACACTTGGACCCAAAGCAGAACCAACACAGGGTCATTACAATATATATCATGTATTTTTTATTTTACCAAAGAAAACGTTCCATTCAAACCGAAGAGGATTAGGGCCACGGTGTTTAAAAATATATTTTTATCCTGAATCCAGACTTTGTTTTCTCCCCTCTGATTTCTGAATTTAATCTTGATATATAAATAAAACTTTATTGGAATTCACTTTGGGTTTGTTTCAGATGTAATGGACACGGGGATGAAAAGACAAAGAAGTAAACAAAGAGAGAAAAGTGAGAGAAGGGGTAAAAGGGAAAGAAGGAAATAGGAGTAGAGGAGATAGAGAGGTATAAAGAGAACACACATCAACATCATTGAAGTCTGCCTCTAGACCTGTGGAGAGAAAAAAAGACAAAACTGAGAAACCACAACAACAAAACAACATACAGTATAATGATACTTATAACATCATTCGAAAGAATTTTATATGGTACATGGTGATACAAGATGTATTTAGTGGCCACCACAACCAACTGAGTGTGTGTCTGATAAACACCTGGATATAAACAGCTATAGCCGTTTTCGCATTGGCCAGCCCTCAATACCCCGGGCCGCCCCTGGGTGGCTCTGGGCCACCTGCGTTCATTACGCATTTGCCGCAGAGCCGCCTTGAAGTGGGTGGGCAGTTCTCTGGAAGTGGGTGGGGTGCTCTCTTCACGTGGGTGGAGTGTTCGTGTTTTAAGAGAGGAGACTCCGCTAAAAAAATTGTTAGCTGGATATATATATATTAGTGTTTCTGAGTTTAATTTTTGTTAATAACTGATCACAAATCAGCTTATGTTACAACGTAAATAACAACGAAGCGCGCACCCATTTCCGCCTTTCAGCGCGACCTGAATGTCATTAAAATATAACTAATGTTGTCTAACTGTTGCGCGCAGCCAGGGTTTTAAAATATGACTAATAATCTCTAACTCCTTTGCGTATCTAGAATGTCAAGAGTGGTGATTCCTTCATAAGCAACGTGAACTCCTAAAAAAACAATCCGCCGCTGTGGCTTACGGCGTTAATGCTGTTGTGTCTTGACCAGACGAAGTGGGTTCGCGTCCCACCTGGGACAATTTTTTTTTTTTACGTTTGTCTTTTATTGGAGTAAATAAAAAGGAGTTTGTTTGGTAGATAAAAAGGAGTTTGTTTGGTAAAATGCTTAACAAAACTCCTTTTTATTTACTCCAATAAAAGACAAACGTAAAAAAAAAACATTGTCCCAGGTGGAACGCGAACCCGCTTCGTCTGGTTAAGACACAACAGCATTAACGCCGTAAGCCACGGCGGCGGATTGTTTTTTTTAGGAGTTCACGTTGCTTATGAAGGAATCACCACTCTTGACATTCTAGATACGCAAAGGAGTTAGAGATTATTAGTCATATTTTAAAACCCTGGCTGCGCGCAACAGTTAGACAATATTAGTTATATTTTAATGACATTCAAGTCGCGCTGAAAGGCGGAAATGGGTCCGCGCTTCGTTGTTATTTACGTTGTAACATAAGCTGATTTGTGATCAGTTATTAACAAAAATTTAACTCAGAAAACTAATTCAGCTAACAATTGTTTTAGGGGTTTCTGTAGTTAAATTTGAATGAAATTCAACCCTCGCGCTGAGGTTGTTTGAATGAGTCCCGCCCCTGCTGCAAACAACGAATCAAATGAGAGCAGTACATGACGTGAAACTGGGTCCGTCAGGGCTCGGCCCGATAGAACCACGGTGAAGATGGTTCCAGAACAAGGGTGGATCCCGGGCGGAAAAGGTAAATGCGAAGACGCCGAACCCGGGTTAGAAGCTGGGAGAGCCGGGGAGGGCTGGCCAATGCGTAAACGGCTTATGTGAGCAGCTTGTCTCCATAAGATGTCCCCTTAAGAATGTTTAATAGTGGATGTGGGGACCCACAGACCTGTCCCCACAGGACATGATGGTAACACAGGGAGGACCAGAGCCACAGACACAGTGGCCCCCAAGCCTGGGCCAACAGGGACAACTGCACCCCCCCCAGAGAGGAGCACAGGGAAGCCGCGCGGGCCCGGGCGACCCCCAGCAACCAAAACGCAGAAATCCCAGGAGGCTGCAGCGACAGGCCCTGCCGGCAACCCGTCCCCCCCAGAGTAGATCCGGCCATGGACAGGTCGCTCTTGTAAATGAGTCCACGAGAATCAATGAGATTTACCTCACTAAATAAAGGTTGAATGAATGACACCGAGCCCCGAGTCCCAAGGCCATACCACCCCCCAACAGAGGCCCGAGAGAGCCAGGGCACCCAGGCCCCGGCAGGCAGCCACCAGGGTGGGCCGGCACACACCCGATCACCCAGCCCAGATGCCGTGAACCACCAATGCACCAGCGGCAGGGGAGCCCGCCACCGGAGAGGGGCGCGACAGGGGGAAGTAGACCCCACATTAAATGGGGGGCCCAAATTTATCCAAGAGAGGGGACCACCTAAAACCCAACCCGAGACATGAACAGGCCACACAGACAGCCCGACAGAGCCTCTGTTGGGCTGTCTGTGCGCCCCACCCACCCGACAGCGACCGCAAGACAACCCCAGGCCAGGGGCCAGAGCAGCAGGGAGCTGCAGCCGAGGAAGGCAGGCCCAGCACACCAAGGACCAGGCACCCCAAGAGCCCCGCAGGCCTGGAGAAGCCCCGGTACACCACCTATATGCACCCCCACTGCAACTGTCACACCAGGCCGACCAGCCAGCGCCCCGTCAAAAAGAAATATTCCTGAGGGATCCAATAATTTTGTGTCTTATTATGAAACTTTGTGTCTTTTTATGATTTTTTGTGTCTTTTTATGATTTTTTAGCTGAGTTAACTTTAACAGATTTAATAATCATTAAAGTAAAAACAGGATTTCATGATAAAGCCAGTACCATTAAAAAATATATATTTTTATCTTCACTGATATATAAAAAAAAAAAAAGTTTTTTAAATCGTCTCCACCCTCCATCCCAGACCCGTCCCAGTCTGCTGGGAATCAGGGTCCGGCCTACATGATCACGCAAGGCCGAGGCCTGGACCCTGGCTTTCTGTGAGTCGGCCGCTCGTTTAATCCTCCGTGGTGACCAGCGGAGCTCGGAGCCCGCAGAGCACACAAGGCTGGTGCCCGGAGCCCAAGCTCCAGATCAGCAGCACGGAGGATCTTCCGCGGTGACCAACGGAGCTCGGAGGCAGTGAGATGACGTCCTGCATGGCCTGAGGGGGCTCCGAGGCTCCGGTGGGGAGGACCGGGCCACCGGCGGAGCTCCATCTAGCTCGCTCTGAATTTTGTTGTCGACCAGCCACCAAGCACAAAGGACACATGTACTTCAGCATGAGACCACGGTGTTGTCATTATTGTTTTAAAATCTTTAAAATAGGTCCAGCCTCTGCTCCGGGTTCCGAGTAACTGCAAATGGCGGATTGTTTGTTTAGAAAATATTTACAAAGATCCACCTACACCACCCCCTGACCAATCAGTGACCGACAGTGTTTCGACGTCAAGTTTGGTGCCGGTTCAGCCCGCTTGAAATCCCAGAGACAAGGGTACTGAAAAAAGGACCGATTCTACAAACTGTTTTAGTGGAAAAGCTCTGGAACCGTGACGAGTCGAACCACGCTGTGCCGTTACTAATGGAAAAGGGGTAAAAGCCTATAGCAGCATAACTAAGGAATAGTTCAGGAAACCCAAGCTGACCCCAACTACAGGGCTTAGCAAAAAGGAAAGACTTAAGTCCAATCTTAAAACGTTGATTACGTATTGTAACCCCAGATTCTATGAGTGTAAGCGTAGCACTTTAAAAGCTACGCTAATTGGGTTTATCCCTCGCTTCCCGCAATAACACTGAAGACTTTTAGTCTACGCCCACCTGTTGTGGGGCCCTGCCCGGTCTGTATAATAACGCCCCTGGACTGGCAATCTGTTCCCAAGGCAATTCTTTTTCTTCTGCCATTGAGAACCAGTGAGGCCCCAGTTTTAAAGGGCTACGCTTACACTCATAGAATCTGGGGTTACAATACGTAACTAACGTTCTATTTTGTGTAAGCTCTGCCCTTTAAAAGCTACGCTAATTGGGTTTAAAGGCAGAGTAGGATATGGTCCATGCCTCACTGGGTCTGACTGAGAACCATAACACACTCTGGCAACCGCCAACACCTCAATAAGCATAATAATGCACCATTAAATGAATCAGGAGGTACATATAGGTAACAGGTGTTCAACCTCATAACCTGATGTTAGCTGAATAAATGTTTATTCATAAAAGGTCAAGAGATATTTCCAAGAGGATTATTTCTGATTGAAAAGATGTTTGAACCAAAAAACAGTAACCATCAATAAAGACAGAGGCAAACTGTGTCATTTATCAATAAGTTTATTGATAATGAAAAAACAATTACAGAGAGTACTCGACTTACGAACGAGTTCCGGACCTAAGGACCGTTGGTATGTCGAAAATGACGTAAGTCGGATCACATACAATAATAATAATAATAATAATAATAATTTTTAATAAATGAATACATGTAGAGTACTATGCAGTCACCAAGTACTTAGCCTATCTTAACACAGTTTTTAAAGATGAAGGAGTGAGTTGAATTGTCTCCCTTTCACATAAAGGGAGCTAGGGGTTGAACGAGTACATAATTTTTTAACTCGACATTAACATAATAATACTCTAGTAGAGCTCGAGTAGTTGATGATGTCATGGGATCTCAAGATGCAAAAAATAATTAAGTAATTAAAACTGCAAAAAAAAAAGTAATTTATTATTTACAAAAAAGACCAACAAAACGTTGGGAGCATATATTGTGCTCTTACCATTTATCTTACAGCAAATAAGTCACAGGAAACCCAAAACTGTTAGTTATTATTATTAAGCTGCAAAAGTGAAAAAAATGTGCGGCACGTCAAAAACGAAACTAAAAACAGTGGGGCGGTTGACCACCCCGCACCACCGCCTGTGGTGCTGCGCATTAGGTTTAGTTTTAGAGATTAATATGTTAATAGGTTTTTATAGGTTTAGAGATTAATATTTTTTGCCTTTTATTTGTGAAACAAGGTCAGAGGAAGCTGGTTCTGGTTCGGTGAATTGGACCCGGTGTTACACCACATTCTGTGACCTGCAACAGTTCATGCAACACCGTCCCCTACAGTCACAGTAACACCGGTTTGCAACGCGCTCCAAACAGGAAGTTGATTCATTTTCTGTTCTGTAATTGCGACGTGATGACGTCACTACGAATAGTCGACGTGAAATTAAAAAACTCGATAGAGGTCCAAGTAATCGATGTGTCGATTACTCGAGTAGTCTGTTAAAGCCCTAAAGGGAGCTAGTAGGGCTGGACGATATGGCCAAAATTTTTATCACGATATAGTTCTTAATTTCAGTCGATAACGATATAATTCGATATCGATATAAACAATATAAAAGCCTAAAAAAAACTATAAACTATACAAATAAATTAATGTTCCCCTTGTATTTGTATTTAGCCTCCAAAAAGATGGAAATCACTATCAAATAAACATAAAATTCTCAACCCAATAATTCTCAGTCGGGTCATCTGGACAGTTTCTTTTTTATAGACACGTTTCATCCTCCATCCAGTTTCTATAAAAAAGAAACTGTCCAGATGACCTGACTGTGAATTATTGGATTTGGTACCTGGATTATTGAGCATGAACTTTCTTGCCATAAAATTCTCAACTGTGTCAATATTAATAGTTTTTACTTTAAACAAGAACTTTAAAATTTACAGCATTGACATTCATAGTTAATTAAATAAAACTTTTGGGTGTCGTTATTGATGAGAAGCTGACATGGAAATCTCATGGAAATTACTTAAGAATAAAAATAACAAAATCAATTGCATTACTGTATAAATAAAAGTTTTTGAATGACAACGTTTTGAATATATTGTATAAGGTAATGATTGTTCCATATTTAATCTGTTGTATTGAAGTTTGGGGAAAAGCATGCAAAACTATTACAAACCCTGTTTTTATTTTACAAAAAAGAGCTATAAGAATTATAGTAGGAACTTGCTATGGTCACACATCAAATATATTTTTTCATCAATTGAAATTATTAAAATTTTATGATTTGGTTGAACAAAGTAATTTACAAGTCATGTATAAAACTAAAACAAATATTACCCCCAAATATTCAATTAAAATTTGTTAAAAAAGTTATTAAACTCTGTAAATGTTTGTAAAATCTTCATTTAGAACTATAAGGAGCTGAGTTGTAAATCAGGAAACAAGATTGTGTTGACTTGATATCATATCACCATAAACATTTCTAAAACTATTTTATACATTTTAAAAGATGATTAAATCAAAGTTGTTGGGAAGGTGTGGTGCAGGTGAAGTGAAGGTTGTTGTGTTTGTAGTTATTTTGTATTTTTTAAACAAGGGGCAGATATTATAACACTATTTTCGTCTTTCTGCACCTTTTCATTCAGTGTTTTTTTTTCTGATGAATTTTATTTTGGAAAAAAAAAACATGCAGCGCTGGGGCTGTTTGTTTCAGTACGTCGTAGTTTCAGGGAAACGTTGGCTCAAACTTTATTGTGCTTCATCTTCTGACTCTCATCATATTCTATCGAGTGGAAACTCTTCAGATTAAACAAGTTAGATGTTTCCACCGCTAGTTAGAACGACTCCGTCACGTTTTGCAACATAACCTCGCTCCAGCAGAAGAAACCTGCAGTTTAACAAAACCGAACTACGTCCACACCGACGAATTAGTCTTTCCTCTCATCAGTGATGTCGTCTCTTTCTCTTCGCTTGTGAAACTTTGTTCAGTCACATTCTGACGGTCATGAGCACTCGTTTTGAAGCGAAAACAACGCGCTTTGGAGACTAGCTTAGCTTTTAGCCTGCTACCGCTAACGCCTGCTGCTGGAGTGAGCGCTGCGTAACAACGACGTCACCACGCACGTTTTGTGTCACAGCTTTTTCTGTCCGGGCGGGTTGTTGAAGCAGCCGCTTCAACACGAACAGAAAAAGAAAAACGTCAGTGAAACGTTGTAAAATCCTATCGAAATATCGAAAATATGCTTAAACTTCATATCATCGTTATTGAATAAAAGTATATTGCGATATTTATCGTTATTGAATTATTGTCCAGCACTAGGAGTTAGCTCCCTTTATGTGAATGGAGCCTGTTAGGGAGGAGGTAGACAATTCAACTCACTCCTTCATCTTTAAAAACTGTGTTAGGATAGGCTAATATATTTTATAAATAGATAAATGTACAGTACTGTACAGTCACCAAGCACTTAGCCTATCCTAACACAGTTAAGGAGTGAGTTGAATTGTCTCCCTCCTCCCCAGCAGGCTCCATTCACATAAAGGGAGCTACTTTCACTTTATGTGAAAGGGAGACAATTCAACTCACTCCTTCATCTTTAAAAACTGTGTTAGGATAGGCTAAGTGCTTGGTGACTGTACATTACTGTACATGAATTCATGTATTTAAAAAAATAATTATAATAATAAAAAAATATATATATATTTTTTTACAGTGCGTTCGTAAGTCTGAGTTGCCGTAGGTCGGGGGTGCCGTAAGTCGGGGAATCCCAGTACTCTGCCACCGCCCTGAGAACAGAATGCGTCAGAGAAGTACTGGAGACATCCTGCAATTAAAAACGAATGAAAGGAGTAGGTGACGACCATGACGCAGCAGCACAGATGTCCTGCACAGAAAGCCAATTCCTCTGGTGGAGTGGGCGCTAATACCTTCAAGAGGCGGAAGGCCAGAAGAGCTGTAGGCCTGTGAGATGGCTTCACATAGCCAGTGTGACAGACGCTGAGACGTCAAAGGTTGACCCTGAGATTGTTTTCTGAAATGCACAAACAACCTATCAGATTTACGCACCGCAGCAGTGCGTGTCACATAACACTTAAAGGACAACAACCACCGTGACAGTAACAATTCACCATATTGGACAATTACTGTAGTAGAATATGATGTCTACAGGTAGTCCCCAACTTACAAGCGAGTTCCGTCCCTAGGGGGCGCTCGTGTGTCAAAAATTCGTAAGTAGGATCACCAAAAAAAATATATATATATTTTTTTTAGAAATGAATACATGTACAGTACTGTACAGTCACCAAGCACTTAGCCTATCCTAACAGTTTTTAAAGATGAAGGAGTGAGTTTAATTGTCTCCCTTTCACATAAAGGGAGCTAGCTCCCTTTATGGAATGGAGCCTGCATGGAGGAGGGAGACAATTCCACTCACTCCTTCATCTTTAAAAACTGTGTTAGGATAGGCTAAGTGCTTGGTGACTGTACAGTACTGTACATTTATCTATTTATTAAAAATATACTGTACAGTACAGTATATATTTTTATTTATTTATTTATAAATAGATAAATGTACAGTACAGTACTGTACAGTCACCAAGCACTTAGCCTATCCTAACACAGTTAAGGAGTCAGTTGAATTGTCTCCCTCCTCCCCAGCAGGCTCCATTCACATAAAGGGAGCTAGCTCCCTTTATGTGAAAGGGAGACAACTCAACTCACTACTTCATCTTTAAAAACTGTGTTAGGATAGGCTAAGTGCTTGGTGACTGTACAGTACTGTACATGTATTCATTTATTTAAAAAAAAAATATATTTTTTTTTTAAATGAGATACATATTCGTAAGTCCGGGACCTCGTAAGTAAGAGCGCTCGTAAGTCGGGGACTACCTGTATTTTCATTTTTGCATTTGGGCCAGGCGAGTGTAAAAAAAAAATAAAATAAAAAAACAACGGAGTCCCGGAAGCATCCGGAAACCCCGCCGATGATTGCCGAACTCCGGAATGATGTATTGTAATTAAAGGATCCAGTCAGAAGGCACTGCAATGGATCTTACATTCCGACTTCGCCACACATTCATAACCAGTCATTTTTTATTAGGGATGTCCCAATTTATTAGGGAAGTCTTTTTCTGACCCCGAGTCTGAGTCCTTTAATTTGAGTATTGGCCGATATCGAGTCCCGATCCTACTTAATCCTACTGGGTTTGTGGTGTACCGCAAACTCACTCACACAGACCAGTATTTGCAGTTTGACTCCCATCACCCGCTGGAGCACAAGTTAGGAGTCATCAGGACTCTGTATCACAGAGCAGACAGCGTCCCCACTAACTCAGGAGCCAGACAGAAGGAGAAATCACACACAAAACAGGCTCTAGAGAAATGTGGATATCCTAACTGGGCCTTCCTGAAAGCAGAGAAGAAACCCAAACAGGACTCCAGCCAGCCATCAGGTGAAAAGAAGGAACCCAGACCCAGACCAGTGGTCATTCCGTATGTTGCGGGAGTTTCAGAGACATTGAGACGTTTATTTTCTAAACACAACGTCCCAGTGGCTTTTAAACCCCAAAATACATTACGGCAAAGACTGGTTCATCCCAAAGATCCAGTCCCCCGGCACAAACAGAGTAATATTGTGTATGCTGTTCAGTGTCAGGAGGGTGATCAGTCTTATATCGGGGAAACTAAACAGCCACTGGCCAAAAGGATGGCCCAGCACAGAAGATCAACATCATCAGGTCAGGACTCTGCGGTCTACACTCATCTCCAGGTCAGAGGTCACTCTTTCAGGGATGAAGATGTTCACATCCTTGATAGAGAGGAACGATGGTTTGAGAGAGGAGTAAAGGAGGCCATCTTTGTGAAAAGAAACCATCCATCATTAAACAGAGGTTCAACTGTCCCCCTCTTACAATGCTGTTATTGCTAGTATCACTCAGCCCTCTGTGAATAGAAAATAACCATCAGGGTGCTAACGATTGAAGAGTTATGACACCGTTGTATACTTTTTACTAATTATATATGCTCAAGAAGTGTTACTGTTTCATCAAGGTATTCTCGCTGTACATTAGACGAACACTAATTACTTCTGGTTAACACGTGACATTGCAGATACACTCTGTGAAACAACATATTACACATACCATAGAATAACTTTTAAGTAGAACACACATTAGGGCTCACATTACATGAGATTAATGACACACACATCATTAGTGATCAATCAGAGTAGTTGCCCACAGTCTACGATTAACAACACAGCAAACTTGTAGTTTTCAGACTGCACAGAAATGCTTCATACAAGGTCAGTGCACCAGAAATCAGTCAACAACCTTGAACACCATGGTAACGAGCTAGAAGCAGCAGGTTTATCTTGAAACAACCAATAGGAATACGACAAGACGCAATAACAGAGGAACACATGATCACTAGCAGAGCACTTTTTGAGGGAACGCCATTGAGGAAGGTTCAGTATTTTGCTCCCATATTATATGCATATAAAATGTATTTTATGCCTGTACTCTGATTATTCCTGACCTGTAACCCTTATGCCTGTCAAAATAAATTATTTTTTACAAGTACTCTCTCTCTCCTTTTGAGCACGTCTCTAAGAGTTCAGGACTCTTCACGATCCATCATTAGACTGATGGTCCTCCTTGATCATGTGAGCAGCTGGTTTCAGGCTGTCATCAGCCAACTGGTCGATCCACTGTGAGAGGGTGCTATTTATAAGACTGAGCTGAATACAGCAGCTCACACTGAGGAAGTCTTTCGGACAAAAGACGAAACGTTTCTACAATTTTTTTGCTTTGTTTTGTTTTGTTTTTTAAATGTCCAGAGGACCAGACTTAGCTTTTTTAGAGCACCTTATAGTGTTTCACCATTCAGTAGTTTTGTTTGTTTTAGTCCTTGTAATCAGTTTCTGGATTTTAAGGCCCCAGTATACCTGTTTCTTTTGCCTCACGCCGCTGGACTGGCGTGTGCAGCGCGCAGGCAGTTCATATATAGTTCTGTGCAAGCGCAGCTCTCGCTCCAGCAGCTGCAGCCGGGCGGAGCAGGACAAATTGAGGTCGCTGATTGGTCATTTGCTGACACGCGAGGCGCGCGCGTAGGCGTAGTAAAATTGGACCTTGGCGCGTTCACGCCCGTGATCAAAGGCTTTTGCCGCGGCGCGCCCGCGGCGCTCCCACGGCGCCGAGCGGCGTGAGGCAAAAGAAACAGGTATATTGGGGCCTTTAGAGTCTTTGAATTTCCTTAAATGGCATTAATGATCAGTCCACCTCCACCAAAATAAATAAATAAAAATACCCAAGGAGGGCTGTAAAAATCTTTAAAAAAATAAATAAATAAAACAGTTAAAATAAAAGTTTCAGAGCTCTGAAAAAAAATGTGTCCACAATGACCCGGGTAGTGCATTTTTTCCATTTGCTTAGCTGTTGATGATGAAGTCCTGTTCACCAAGGAGTGAACTTATGGCATCCAACTTGTTCCTGGCTCATCAATCCACGGGTAGCTCGACATTCAACAGTCCGCCTGAATCCAGGGTTGAATAAGAGTTTTTAGTATTAATGTTTTCCTGACTAATGTTTATCAATTTTTACTAGTTTAGTGTCAAGCTGAATGATATCATGTATTCATTAAACTGGCCTTGAAGTGAGAAGGGATGTGCAATTTTGCTTTAAGGGCCTGGAATTTCTTTGAAGGACAGGGCCCGTTCTTCTCAGAACAGCCATACGGCCTTTGATGGATGGTTGCATATCTCCCTTCTCACAAACCTGTAGTTTCTTCTGAAAAAGGGAGTGAGTTGGTGTGCATACACAGATCTCAAAATTATATTTATCAGTAACAGTAGAGATGGAGCACAGCTCAGGTTAGGAGCAGGGTGACCTTTTGGAAGAAATCCTCCTAAGTTACCATGGAGTTGAAAGCATGTTTTGCTAGAGTGAGTGAAGGCACGCACGCACACGCATGCACACTTCAAGGTATAAATGAGGAGCGCTCAGATGAACATTTTTGAGAGTCTGTCGCGAGTCCTGATCAGATGTCCGGCTATGTTGATGTGTATTCCCCGCCAAACTGTAAGGCTCTCCCAGTTTGTGTGTCAAGGTGAGGGATAATGTATTTTACATCAATGCCTTGTGTGTGTATTTATATTTAAGTTTTACTGTGGCAAGATTAAACAGACACTTTGATCTTAGCAGCAAAACTGTTTGTGTGTGTTATGACTTGTACATCTGAGGTGATCGTACAACTTTGTTTGTTTTGTTGTTTTTCCTTTTTCTGTCACAGACTTTTTAAATAAATGATACATCATTATTTTTGATAGAGTCTGTCTGTTGTGTTTTTCTAAACAGCTGTGCCGATCTTTTCCACACGCCCAATAATTGATTTAAAATATGATAAAACATTTTGGTTGATTTAGAATATCATAAAACATTTTGGCTTCACTCGCAGGATTATGAGGAGGACTGCACGCTGTTTAGAAAAAAAAGGAAATTGTGTTTTTGAAGCAAGGGTGTGAAGTCCCCATTCCTGCCAATGTGCAGAGGTGAAAAGTGAAAGCTGATAGAGGTGCGATTCCCTGTCAGCAATTTATGTTGTGTTTACGATACGGTGGAGGACGCCTCGATCCGTACTCAAAAAAACACAAACACACAGCTGTTGAGCTAGCAGCTTGAAAGAGGAGAAAAACCAGATAGGAAAGAAGTATTTTGCCAGGGTGGGAAACCCTTGTTAGAGTTTTGTCGATCTGAAAAAGAAAAGATTGTACCATGGTTAAAAGGAAAAAACCCTTGTTGTGATAAGTCAGGAGATTTATTTTTGACAGCAGTTGAGGTGGTGTGTGTGTATGCCTGTGCAAGAGTTGCAGCCGTGTGTGGGAGGTTGCACGACGAGAAGCAAGAAAGCCCAGATGAATTGTTTATGGGTGCTGCTGTGTGCGCAGTTTGGGGGAAATAACAGAAGTATTGTTACAGGGTAGGAAAATATCCTTGTTGTAGCTCAGTTAGAGTTAAAAAGCAGCTTGAAAAAAATAGAAGCAGCTGTGATTTTTGAGGGTGTCCAGCTTTGAGACGATTAAGTTAAAGAGAAAGGAAAAGATGCTTGTGTGTGTGTCTGTGCAGCCGCGTAGAAGAGAATGCACAGCTTGATAAGGAACAGAGCTTGTTAAGAAATTCCTGCCGGCCAAAAAGTTGTCCAAAAGTTTGAAGTGTATTTGTTGGAAGACTTCAGAGGTGCATGTGCGCACCTAAGAAAAATAACAGAGAGAACGAGAGTGGTTGAGAACGACTCATGTCTTTGTTCTGAAGAGAGGAAGAAAAAAGTGTGTACGAGTTGTTGTCGATGAGTTGGGCAGCTGATGTGAAAAAGAGTGATTTGTTGGAGGAAAATTAACAGAGTGAAGAAAGCATGAGGAAAGTGGTTGAGAGACTGAAATAGAGGAAGAAGAAGAAAAAACGTGTGCAAGTTTTTGTACAAGCTGTCAGCTGGAGTGAAAAAGAGGGTGAACAGGAATGTGTTGGGGGTGAGAGAGAGCACAGCGGAGCGGCAGCAGCTCTTTCTCCCTCCGTTGTGAGTAAGACAAAGATCAGATGTGTTTCACGCAGCCTCACCCCCAACCGAGTTTTAGATCTGCACTTGCTGGAGGAACAAAAGGAGGTGTTATGTTTTAAGAGGAGTAGTGGAGGCTGATGGAGAGGGAACACCTCCTGTAGGAGGAGCTGTGACATAACAGAGAGGAGATATCAGCTCTGAGAGAGGAGGTTGAGAGAGTGAAAAGACAGGGGCGGAGGAAAAGAAGAAAAACAAAAAGTCACTGATGTGATCTGGAGGAAAGCCGAGTTGAACAGGTCAAGAAGATTGTTATTCTATTTCAAAAGCATTTTATTGTGTTACAGCTTGGTGTCGTGGCTTTTCCTCGTTGTCTGTCTGATGGGACAAACAGTGGCACGCAGAGGACGACGGGAGTGACCAAAGCGCCTGAGACTGGTGTCTGGTGTCATGCTGGGTCATCACTTCATCGGTGCCACAGTGCTGCTGGGTGTCCAAAGCACCTGAGGGTGGTGTTCACGTTCATCTGTGTCACAGTGCTGCTGGTGACCCCACCTCTTCGACGCCAAGACGTGTCTTGAAGGAGGACAGAGAGGGTCCTTGCCACAAAATGAACCGTGTTGAGAAAACAGGATGGCTTCAAATGTCATGTGAATCAGTCCTGCTGGTAACGAATGTAAGCAGAAGGTGTCCAAAGACTGTGACATTCCAGTACAACGACCTTATGCATCGCAACTTTAATGGTCTGTTTAGCAAGAAGATGTGAATAAAAAGACAGTTAGAAATTGCAGGTGTTATGCAAGCTGGTTCCAGAGGATGGTGCCAACGAAGGACCTTCGTGAGTGTTGAACATTTCTGATGTTCACTGATTGTTTTTTTTAAACCTGAAGTGATGAAATATGATAACACTTTAACAACCACAGTGTAAAAGTATCATGTTTTGACCTATGACATGCAAATGTGCAGACAGCTTATAAACGGAGTGGTATATGTGCTGCAAACAGGTCGTATTAATCCATGTTTTAACCAGAAACAGGATGTTGTGTGACTGGACAGTAAAATTGTCCTAAAAAATATCTAGGTGTCTTTTTTCTGGATGAATATGTTGTACACTCGTGGGAGTTGGGACGATGAGACTTATTGATCGACTAATTGGCAATTTCTGCTCTCTGGATCCTTCCAAAATGCGCATTGGACGGATCCATGGTGTCAAAACTTATGATTGGATCTCATAAGTCTGACTGTCCGATTTGGTAGTGTTCGCATGTATTGTATAGGGTAAAGTTTTTTTTACATGCGGCTAATTTAGTGCTTTGCGTTGTGTAATTTTGAAAATGTTTTTTTATTGAACCGAGTAAAAGATCATATGTGTAGATTGATCTATAACACTGCCTTAGAATGAAGATTGAACTTATAGTGAGACTGGTAGTTATTTTTAGTGCTTTGCTTTGTAGACAAGATCATATACTTGGATTACACGGCCTTAGGATGAGGCGGGATATTATTATTGGATAATGGGAACAGATTATAAGTGAGGGGGACCGAATAAATTTGGTGTGTAGAGCTTTGCTAAATGTCCCATGAGGTGACAGGAGAAATTTTTCAAAATTAGTCAGAAAATCAGAGGGTGGAATGAATAAGAGTTTTTAGTATTAGTATTTTCCTGACTAATGTTTATCAATTTTTACTAGTTTAGTGTCAAGCTGAATGATATTATGCATTCATTAAACTGGCCTTGAAGTGAGAAGGGTTGTGTAATTTTGCTTTAAGGGCCTGGAATTTCTTTGAAGGACAGGGCCCGTTCTTCTCAGAACAGTCATACGGCCTTTGATGGATGGTTGCATATCTCCCTTCTCACAAACCTGCAGTTTCTTCTGAAAAAGGGAGTGAGTTGGTGTGCATACACGGATCTCAAAAATATGTTTATCAGTGACAGTAGAGATGGAGCACAGCTCAGGTTAGGAGCAGGGTGACCTTTTGGAAGAAATCCTCCCAAGTTACCATGGAGTTGAAAGCATGTTTTGCTAGAGTGAGTGAAGGCACGCACGCACACGCACGCACACTTCAAGGTATAAATGAGGAGCGCTCAGATGAACATTTTTGAGAGTCTGCCGCGAGTCCTGATCAGATGTCCGGCTGCGTTGATGTGTATTCCCCGCCAAACTGTGAGGCTCTCCCAGTTTGTGTGTCAAGGTGAGGGATAATGTATTTTACATCAATGCCTTGTGTGTGTATTTATATTTAAGTTTTACTGTGGCGAGATTAAACAGACATTTTGATCTTAGCAGCAAAACTGTTTGTGTGTGTTATGACTTGTACATCTGAGGTGATCGTACAACTTTGTTTGTTTTGTTGTTTTTCCTTTTTCTGTCACAGACTTTTTAAATAAATGTCATGACACATCATTATTTTTAATAGAGTCTGTCTGTTGTGTTTTTCTAAACAGCTGTGCCGATCTTTTCCACGAGCCTGATAATTGATTTAAAATATGATAAAACATTTTGGTTGATTTAGAATATCATAAAACAAGGGTGAACTTAGAAACCAACCTGCACAGGAAGGAGGAATATCCATCACTCCAAATGTTAAATATGCAAATAGTTTATAGCTACAATTCTAGCTTTAACCTAACTCAGAGGCCTTTACACATGACTTTTTTTCACCTGGCATTAACATAGCACAAAGCAAGAAAGTTCATGCTCAATCATCCAGGTACCAAATCCAATAATTCTCAGTCGGGTCATCTGGACAGTTTCTTTTTTATAGAAATGTTTCACCCTCTATCCAGAGGGCTTCATCAGTCAGAGGAGTTCCAGCAAACTGTTTCCCCACCAAGCAGTAAACACCTTAAAGGGGACCACATTTAGCTTTTTAAAATTTTTATGGTATGTCTTTGCAGTTACCAGACAGTGTTTATTCAATTTAATACACAAAATAATTCTTAGATAATCAATTATACCCTTTTTAATTCTGCCATTTTTAACTTTCGTTTTGAACGACCGGTTTCTGATGGTGAGGTCTTGTGGCACGCCCTTCAAAGATCTGCTCACATTAACTCCGCCCTCCAAATGCAGACAAGGAAGTCTGAACTCACGTTACTGCACGTTTCTCCCTCTGACTCTCCCTCCTTCTGCCTGTGCGCGCAGCTGTAGTGTGGAGAAAAGCACACACACACACACACGCACACACAGCACAGCGGGGGGCTTTGTTATCTGCGTCCCTCCAGGAGCCACGTGCCGGCTCGGCACACACATACACACACACACTCACAGCGGGCTTTCTTCTTATCAACACTACCTGAGCTCTGATGGAAGTAAATAGATAAATAGGAGCTCAAGTGATCTTGGCTGAACCTGTATGTGAGGACACACAAACACGCGCACACACGGGATTGTCAATGGTTGCGGTCCTGCTAATGACACATAAACCAACACACACACACACAGAGAAACATGCGCATCTGTTCCCATCTGAAAACTATCAATTTTAAATCCATTATCTGGCCCAGGAGGGTCAGAGAGTTAGCTGGCTAGACTCTGTGACACTTGTAGCCATGAAATCAGGAAAAACAACCGTCAACTCTTTTAAACTGGAGTGGGTTGAGCCGCACCAGGGGTTGCTAGGTGACGGGGCTGGACTCAGGTTGGTGTGGGTTGTCCTCGCTCGCTTGTGACGTCACAAGCGAGATTGACTACCTGTTTATTTCAAAAACGAAACCTAACTTATCACAGTTAAATAAATATACTTAGAGTAAATAAACCACTGGGTGCATTTTTTTGGCCTTAGGACAGTTTTTTTATGAAGTAAATACCCAAAGTTGAGTAAAAAAAACATTAAAAAGTGAATTTTGAATATGTGGTCCCCTTTAAAGGTGCTATATGTAGTTTCTGGAATATGCTGGAACATAGAAAAATTTTGAACAGAGACCTTTCTGGTCCCTCCCCGTTGCTCTCGGCTGAACTGCAACTCAGCCTCTATAGCTCCTCCCCCCACAGCATGGCCTGTCTCATGAACGCGCATGTGATACTGTAACCTTGGTTATCTTTATTGTTTAGTTTTAATAATAAATGATTCAAGCAAAGACACTTACTTGTCAAGCAGGAATGTTGCTAAAGGCTGCAGTGTTGGGCCGAACGCCGCTCTACGCGCGTACTGAATTGATTGACGGGTCGAGTGGGGAAAAAAGGCACAAGTTGCAGCTGGCTTTTGTTGCAGCCGCTGCGATGTTCTGTGTTTATATGTTAATAAAACATTCTAAAAAATAAAATATCAACAGGGAGCGCTGGTCCAGCACACCAGAACACCAGGAAATCTGCAGAGCCTCGCGTAGCCACGTTGAACCCGAGTTAAATTCGCTCGTGACAAATTCATTCATTTCCTCATCATTTCAGTCATGGAGTCAGCGGAGGAAGAAGCGATCACTTGACTTTTGGCAAAAAAACAAAAGAAAAGTCCAGATCAGGGATGAAGAAGGGGAATTTAATACATTTGTGTCACATACAAAACAGTCCTGCATCGCTTTGCAATCCTTTGAACGAGAACGTGCGGATGCGCGCTGCGGGCTGGGACAAGCGGGAGATGGGCGTGACAAGCTCGTGCATGAACAAAACCCTGTTTTTATTGGCTGGTTAAAAACTCTGTTTTTATTGGCTGGTTAACGGCGGGTCACTGTGGGTTTTTAGAAATGATTTTAGTACCACCTGGAGAAGCCAGATGACTATAGTTTTTTTCAGAGATTACTTGTCTAACACCAGTCTGTCAGGAGATAGTGACAGACTGAAGAAATATGTTAAAAATATATTTTTAGAAAAGTTACATATAGAACCTTTATGTGGACCAACCAGTTTGCTGAAGATGGTTTCTGGAGGCCGTCCTGTCCCTCGTCGACTCCCCCCAGGCAGGCAGCCACAGCCAAAGTGGTTCAAAGCAAGAAAGTTCATGCTCAATCATCCAGGTACAAAATCCAATAGCACAAAGCAGTGTAATTACCCTTCATGTAACTTTATTTCTGTAATAAAGTTCACTACAGTAGTTTCACATGGCCGCGGCCGAGGGCGGGGACCCTGGCGGTCTGATCCTCGGCTACAGAAGCTGGCCATTGGGACATGGAATGTCACCTCTCTGGTGGGGAAGGAGCCTGAGCTAGTGTGTGAGGTTGAGAGGTTCCGACTAGAAATAGTCGGACTCACCTCAACGCATGGCTCTGGCTCTGGAACCAGTTTCCTTGAGAGGGGTTGGACACTCTTCCACTCTGGAGTTGCCCCTGGTGAGAGGCGCCGAGCAGGAGTGGGCATACTGGTTGCCCCCCATCTTGGTGCCTGTACGTTGGGGTTCACCCCGGTGAACGAGAGGGTAGCCTCCCTTCGCCTACGTGTGGGGGGACGGGCTCTGACTGTTGTTTGTGCCTATGCACCAAACGGCAGCTCAGACTACCCACCCTTTTTGGAGTCCTTGGAGGGGGTATTGGAGAGTGCGCCTCCTGGGGACTCCCTTGTTCTACTGGGGGACTTCAACGCTCACGTGGGCAATGACAGTGAGACCTGGAGGGGTGTGGTTGGGAGGAACGGCCCCCCTGATCTGAACCAGAGTGGTGTTCTGTTATTGGACTTCTGTGCTCGTCATGGATTGTCCATAACGAACACCATGTTTAAGCATAAGGGTGTCCATATGTGCTCTTGGCACCAGGACACCCTAGGTCGCAGTTCGATGATCGACTTTGTTGTCGTCTCATCTGATCTGCGGCCGCATGTCTTGGACACTCGGGTGAGGAGAGGGGCGGAGCTGTCTACTGACCACTACCTGGTGGTGAGTTGGCTCCGATGGTGGGGGAGGATGCCGGTCAGACCTGGCAGACCCAAACGTATCGTGAGGGTCTGCTGGGAACGTCTGGCAGAGTCTCCCGTAAGACGGAGCTTTAACTCCCACCTCCGGGAGAGCTTTGAACACGTTCCGAGGGAGGCGGGGGACATGGAGTCCGAGTGGGCCGTGTTCCGCGCCTCTATTGTCGAGGCAGCTTATCGGAGCTGTGGCCGCAAGGTTGTTGGTGCCTGTCGAGGTGGCAACCCTCGAACCCGGTGGTGGACACCGGCAGTGAGGGATGCTGTCAGGCTGAAGAAGGAGTCCTATTGGGCCTTTTTGGCTTGTGGGACCCCGGAAGCAGCTGATAGGTACCGGCAGTCCAAGCGGCATGCGGCTCGGGTGGTTGCTGAGGCAAAAACTCGGGCGTGGGAGGAGTTCGGAGAGGCCATGGAGAATGACTTCCGTACGGCTTCGAGGCGATTCTGGTCCACCATCCGGCGTCTCAGGGGGGGAAAGAGGTACGAGACCAACACCATTTATGGTGGAGGTGGCGTGCTGCTGACCTCAACTCGGGATGTTGTGAGTCGGTGGGCGGAATACTTCGAAGACCTCCTCAATCCTACTGGCACGTCTTCCACTGAGGAAGCAGAGCCTGGGGACTTTGGGTCGGGTTCTCTGATCTCTGGTGCTGAGGTCGCCGAGGTGGTTAAAAAGCTCCGCGGTGGCAAGGCTCCGGGGGTGGATGAGATTCGCCCGGAGTTCCTTAGGGCTCTGGATGTTGTAGGGTTGTGTTGGCTTACGCGACTCTGCAATATCGCGTGGACATCTGGGGCAGTTCCCTTGGATTGGCAGACTGGGGTGGTGGTTCCCCTATTTAAAAAGGGGGACCGTAGGGTGTGTTCCAACTATAGGGGGATCACACTCTTAAGCCTCCCTGGTAAGGTCTATTCAGGGGTTCTGGAGAGGAGGGTCCGTCGGATAGTCGAACCTCGGATTCAGGAGGAGCAGTGTGGTTTTCGTCCTGGTCGTGGAACACTGGACCAGCTCTACACCCTCAGCAGGGTCCTGGAGGGTGCGTGGGAGTTTGCCCAACCAGTTTACATGTGTTTTGTGGACTTGGAGAAGGCATTCGACCGCGTCCCTCGGGGGGTTCTGTGGGGGGTACTCCGGGAGTATGGGGTACCAGGCCCTTTGATAAGGGCTGTTAGGTCCCTGTACGACCGGTGTCAGAGCTTGGTCCGCATTGCCGGCAGTAAGTCAGGCTCGTTTCCGGTGAGAGTTGGACTCCGCCAAGGTTGCCCTTTGTCACCGATTCTGTTCATAACTTTTATGGACAGAATTTCTAGGCGCAGCCAAGGTGTTGAGAGGATCCGTTTTGGTGACCTTAGAATCGCTTCTCTGTTTTTTGCAGATGATGTGGTCCTATTGGCTTCATCAGCTCGTGATCTACAGCTTTCGCTGGAGCGGTTTGCAGCTGAATGCGATGCGGCCGGGATGAGGATCAGTTCCTCCAAATCCGAGGCCATGGTCTTGAGCCGGAAAAGGGTAGCATGCCCTCTCCGGGTCGGGGAGGAGGTCCTGCCCCAAGTGGAGGAGTTTAAGTATCTCGGGATCTTGTTCACGAATGAGGGAAAACTGGAGCGTGAGATCGATAGGCGGATAGGTGCAGCGTCCACAGTGAAGCGGGCGCTGTACCGGTCTGTCGTGGTGAAGAGAGAGCTGAGTCAAAAGGCAAAGCTCTCAATTTACCGATCGATCTACGTTCCCACCCTCATCTATGGTCATGAGCTTTGGGTTATGACCGAAAGAACAAGATCTCGGATACAAGCGGCTGAAATGAGTTTTCTCCGCAGGGTGGCTGGACTCTCCCTTAGAGATAGGGTGAGAAGCTCAGTCATCCGGGAGGGACTCGGAGTAGAGCCGCTGCTTCTCCACAT
>JBBPBX010004490.1:63777-76516 GCA_038048925.1 Garcialebias charrua | reverse complement strand
GGGGGGTTATTTTGTTACTTGGATTGCCAGTGTGTGTGTGTGGTCCCCGACTTACGAACGAGTTCTGTTCCTGCGGCCCGTTCGTAACACGAAATTGTAGTAAGTCGGGGAGCACCCGAGCCGCCACTTATACATGTACATGTACGGTACAAAACAGTTACCAAGCACTTCGCCTATCCTTTACAGATTTTTTTTTGTGGAGCTGGAGCTGCTGCTCCGGCCCTACATAATGATCAAAAAAACACATACAGTACAGTACATTTAGAGACATACAGTAATTAAATAAATAAAAAATACAATTTCTTACTGTGAGCTGGTCTCCGCCACCCGTTCAGCTCCGTGTCCCCGGTTGGGCCGCGTTAGCATTTTAGCCCCTCGGTTAGCTCGGTGTCGTCCCTCCAAAAGGCTGCGCAGCTGTTTATCCGCATTTTAGCATGTTAGCTCAGTGTTCATCCAACATCTGAGGCTACCAGGCAGACATCGATGCGAGCTCCCGGCTGCAGCAGGCGTCTCCGCCGCCCGTCGGGTCAGTGTCCCCGGAGGGGCTAGCGTTAGCATTTTAGCCCCTCGTTAGCTCGGTGTCGTCCCTCTAAAAGGCTGCGCAGCTATTTATCCGCGTTGTAGCATGTTAGCTCGGTGTTCATCCAACATCTGAGGCTACCAGGCAGACATCGAGGCGAGCTCCCGGCTGCAGCAGGTGTCTCCGGCGCCCGTCGGGTACGTGTCTCCGGTCACGCTCGCTGTCTGCTGCTTAATGCGGTCGGAGCTAACCGAAGCTAACCGCAAAATGGCGGACAGCCGAAAACATAGCTCGGTGTCCAGGGTTAGCGATCGGCGGCTGCTGCTCCGGGCCTGAGACGTCCACAGAGTTCACCGAGCGTTTCCAGCTCATTTATCCGTATGAGGCAACCTCTTATCAGACACGCAGTCCTCCAAAGCCGGCTGTTGAGGCTGGAGCTAACCGAAGCTAAACGCAAAATGGCAGACTCGGCGGCAGTGCCGAAAACTGTTGGAAACTGTCGGAAACTATCGGAAACTGCGCAAATAGGCCTAATAATAATAATAATGATACTTTATTTATAAAGCCATTTAAAACGACCACAGCTGCAACAAAGTGCTGTACACATGAAATCAAGAACATTTAAACACACACACACACACAAATATTTAATTTCATATTTTTATTAATATGATGCGTTCGTAAAGTCGGATTGCCGTAAGTCGAGGCCGTCGTAAGTCGGGGACCACCTGTATATTTATATAAACTCACTTGAGCCTGCTGAGCCAACCTCTCATTGTTATTGCATGTAATATCTGAGCCAGCTGGTGCTAATTAGCCTAACTGCTCTTTTGTCTTTTTAACAGTCTGTGAGTCAGCTAACTCTTTTTAGCTAAATAGTCTAGCTTGGTAGAGTCTGTTTGATCAAAATACTGACTTTTAATTAACTTTTCCTCTTTTTAATTTTTTTTATTTTATGTTCCTCTGGTGTTCTTAGCTAACTGGTTTAGCTTGGAAACAAGGTAAGAAAAATCCTATTTAGCATAAAAGTACAATTTATATACCGGTACGTTTGTTTGCCGCATACCGGTAGTTTAATTTACTCTGTTCGTTATTTTAAAGAAAATTCAAATTGTAGTATTTTTAGAGAGGACTGTATTTTTAAGACATTATGCATGCTAACAAAACAATTTGGCTAACTAGCACGGCAACATCAGGCTAAAAACGTATTACAGGGGGAAAAAATCACATGTTTAGGAAGTTAAAATGTCAAGATTGATTGAGAAGTTTTACTTTTGTCAAAGAAAAGTTGGATACATTTATTGTGAGGGAACCCAAATGTAGTTAAAACTATTTACAAAATGATTTAGCTAACATTAGCCAACTTTGCTAGTGCTAACTCGACTTAGCTATTTTGGAATTTAACAAGTACTCAGTTTATTATTTTTATTCACAAAGTAAAATCTCAAAAATCTTTACTTTGGTTAAAAAAAACATTGGACAATGTTTTATATTTTGTGTTCTTGATGAGAATATTTCATCATTCATATTTAAAATGGTCAAACATAAAATTGCAGCAGACTCAGCAGCATTTGTGTCCTTTTTAGCTTCCAGTGTAAAGTCTTTATACCGTAACTCATCTAAGAATACAGGGGAAAAAAAATTCCAGTCAAAAGTTTTTTACTGAGCTACTTCTTCTTCTTTTCCTGAGTTGCGTTGAACCACGAGTCTAGCAGTTTTTTCATGTAATATAACTGCCATGCATGCACTTGGATAGCAACCACCATGACGAGGTACATGACGGTCACGGCGGAGAAACCAAAAATGAAGCGGTAGGCTTTTCCGTGGCGGTAAAGCTGCTGTGCCACAGGAAACATCTCCATACCTCCATAAATAAGAGGCGTCACAGAGAAGAGCCCAGCACTTAACATGGATAAAACCAAGTAACTGATGTTGTTGTTTGGGAGCGACAGGCTGCTGCAGAGCAGAGGGATCAAGCTGAGCAGGTAGGGGTACTCCCACTGGTATGGTATAGACACGGTGTCATGTGACACCAGGTTGAAGTGGCTGATAGCCACTTGTGCAGCTACGAGCAGCCAGATGAGAAGGTGGACCAAGTTGAGCTTCTGCACCTCAGACTTCAGAGAAGCACTGCAAAAAAGACAACAAACAAGATGGTTATTTCAAAATAAATGAAACTATTAATTAAAATCAGATGTGGATAAAAAGTACTTGCCTCATCTGGTAGTGGGGGACCACCCTCTCTCTGGGTTTAATGTCACGTCCATTATTAGTACTGCCTGCTCTGTGGCCAACACGGGATGTCATGTTGAGAGAATCCTGCAACAAACAAAACTATTGACCTTTACTGTAAACAATTAAAGCTGCAGCTCAGCAACTCATCGAGTAATCATAACGTTTCCAAACTATGGTCAAATAACAGTAATTGCATAATAATATTTATAATGACTTCAGTTCAACAATTGCCATTTGTGATGCTCTGAATACTGTATGATGAACCTGCATCAGGTGTAACGTTTGAGCTTTAATTGTATGAAAAAAAAATCTGACATTGTTGATGCACAGATAAGCAATAAAACTTATTCGGCCTTTTGAAGTCTCTTTAAAGTCCGGATGCTGTTTCATTTTTTTTAAACACGGAGAAAAATATGGCAATAGCTGGCTAGCTTATAGCCGCTAACGCTAGCTTCATTAATTCCTGAATATTTTATGTCTTACATGATGTATTAGAGCCGTTTCAGCGTCCGTGATTTAGTTAAAATCAGACAGGAAGGAGAAGTATTTCCTTACCGCTGCTTATTTCCTGAAGACAAGTGGACCTCGTCGTTTTGGACTACACTGTTGTAAACTGATGTGTGGCGACTGGGCGCATGCGCACTCAGACCGCAGCATCAGCATCTCTGGCCACTCGCCACTGGAGGAAACGAGACAACCATCAATCTACCTTTTAGCAGAAATGTTTATGGGATTTAGGGTTTTAACTAAGCTTATGGGAATATGCTGTGGCACCTTACTAGAATTCACTAATAAATGAATGAATATAAATGATTTTTAATTTATTTATTATAAATTTATTTGTTTATTTAATTTATTTATTTTGTTTAGAAATCAGGTCTCTCTTGTAAATGAGTCCCTGAGGCTCAGTGGAATTAACCTGTATAAATAAAGGTTGAAAAAAATTATAGAACTATTTTTTCTATGTCAAGTTATACCCAGTATACAATGAAAAATAATCACAGCATCATATCCGGAACTAGCTTTTTCAAAGTCAAAGTCAAAGTCAACTTTATTGTCAGAACTGCAATATGTACAGGACATACACAGGATTGAAATTGCGTTTCTCTCAGTCCCTCGGTGCAACAGTAACCATTTAAACACTAAAACACTGAAACATTTAATAAACATAAGCATAAAATAGTAAAAGTGTAACACTGTCCTGAGTTTTTGCATAGTAGTATAAAAGTATGAAAATTTACACCAACACTAAAACACTAAACATTTAATGAACATAAGCATAAAATGAAATAATAAAAGTGTAATACTGTCCTGAGTTTTTGCATAGTAGTATAAAAAGTATAAAAATATCTATAAAATAAACTGAAGGTTCTAGCATTGACATTTGCAAATTTTCAATATTTTGTCTGAAAATGCTTGCCAGATGACACAAAATCTTAGAGGTCACTATGAATGCAGAACTTATTTTCCTTGGATTATTTTTACTCACAGATACTGTTTTTACACCAACTTCTTAAATTTTAATGAAAGGAAAACACAAGTGGTGTTTGGTCCTAGTGGCTCTTGTGAACATTGCCGTGTTGATCTGGGCCCTCTGGCACCACATGTAAAGAAAACAGCTTGGGATTTAAAATGAACAGTGATTTTAAATTAGATTCCCAGATTGGAGCAGTTGTCAAGACCAGTTTTTATCACCTCAACAGCTGGCTAAGGTAAAGCCCATCCTTACAAAACAGCTGCTGGAAACAGTAATTCATGCCTTCGTCACCTCTTTACCTTAAGAGTCAGCCAGTCCTCCCTCAGACGTCTCCAGTTGGTCCAGAACGCTGCTGCTCACCTTCTAACTGGAGCTCATAAGAGGGAGCACATCAGCCCCAAATGGTCTTGCTCCATCCTACCTCTCTGAGCTGCTTCACCCATACTCTCCTGCTCGGTGCCTCAGATCAGCTGATCAGCTGCTCTTGGAGGTTCCGATATCTAAACGGAGGCTCAGAGGGGACAGAGCTTTTTCTGTAGCTGCTCCAAAACTGTGGAACGATCTCCCTCTTCCCGTCAGACAAGCTCCTTCACTGTCCAGTTTTAAAACTCTTCTAAAAACACATTTTTACTCACTGGCTTTTAGCACAGACTGATTTTGTTCTGCACTGTTTTATTGTTTTTATTGATCTTAATGTTTTAACAACAGTTTTATTTTTTATGTGTTTATTTATAAAGCCCTTTAAAACAACTACAGCTGCAACAAAGTGCTGTACACATAAAATCAAGAACATTTAAAGTATTTTTATTAAGATGGCAAGGAGTTGACTTTTGTGTGCATTGAAAATGTATAACTTTTGAATGAAATGAGGGTTTCTGTCACCAAGTTTATCCAAATTGTTAATTTAAATAAAATGGCATTTTAGGCAAGTAAACACATATTTTAACATTAACAGAGATTTTCTGATGATGGTATAGTTTTTTTTTTTTAATAATGTGAAGGTTAAGATTGAAATACGTTTTGAAACATACAGTACTTTGTTTCTGATTGACTAAATCATTATTTGTAATATACTTTCCACATGCAGCAAATAAATAAATGTAAAGCAAGCTTACCTTCAGCATGTTGTCCTGCAAAGTAAAATATCAATGTCATAGTAAATATGAAGGCCTTTGTGAAGCTCAATAAACTATTCAAGGCTTTTATTGTTTAAATAAACACATTTTATTCAGAAAAAAGCTGACATTCATTACAAATTTGGACCAATAGGACATCAATAACTTGATAACAGTCATGATAATAGCACCATCTTAAATCGCCTGTAAAAACACCATCTTTGACTTTTTTGTTTCAGGTGAAATAAATTAGGTGATTTCTTATTACTGTAAAAATTCCCATAAAACAGTTTAGGAAAGTTGCATAAATTTCAAATTAAACAGAAAATAAAAATAAATGAAAAGGGAGAAGTTATTTTTTACTCAACTCATTTTGGCTGGAAAACCAGCCACTAAGGAGCACAAGCCAGTGTATCTCTTGTGCCGGTCCCAAGCCCGGGTAAATGGTGAGGGTTGTGTCAGGAATGGCATCTGATGTAAAACATTTTTGCTAAAACCATAATGTGAGTTCATCAAAGCAAAACCACACCAGATTGGTCGAGGCCTTCACTTTCGTAAATGAGCCACGAGGCTCAATAAGATTTACCTGACTAAATAAAGGTTGAATGAATGAAAAAGACCCGGGTTAACAACGACCACCACCGGTGCTGTTGACAAACAGGGTGCCTGCGGAAATTGTGCTACTGTTAGTCGAAGACCCTGAGGAGGGAAGCGTGTCAGGAGACAGAGGGAGAGGAGGAAAGTGAAGAATGTAGGACTGAGGGTTGCAACTCTAAATGTGGGGACAATGACAGGCAAAGGTAGAGAGCTGGCTGACATGATGCAGAGAAGAAAGGTAGATGTTTTATGTGTCCAAGAGACCAAGTGGAAGGGCAGCAAGGCTCGCAGTATTGGAGCAGGGTTCAAACTGTTTTACCATGGTGTGGATAGAAAGAGAAATGGAGTAGGGGTGGTCCTGAAGGAGGAGTTGGCAAAGAATGTAGTAGAGGTGAAGAGAGTGTCAGATAGGGTGATGTGCCTGAAGGTAGAAGTAGAAGGTCTGATGCTAAACATAGTCAGTGGTTATGCTCCACAGGTTGGATGTGATGGGGAGGAGAAAGATACATTTTGGAAAGATTTGGATGAAGTGATAGAGAGTATTCCCAGGGAGGAAAGAGTGGTGATTGGAGCAGACCTGAATGGACATGTTGGTGAAGGAAACAGAGGGGATGAGGAAGTGATGGGTAGGTTTGGTGTCAAGGAAAGAAACCAGGAAGGACAGATGGTGGTGGATTTTGCCAAGAGAATGGAAATGGCTATAGTCAATACTTATTTCCAAAAGAGGGAGGAACATAGAGTGACCTATAAGAGTGGAGGAAGGAGTACACAGGTCGACTACATTCTGTGTAGAAGAGGAAACCTGAGGGAGATTGGAGACTGTAAGGTTGTGGCAGGGGAGAGCGTGGCCAGACAGCATCGGATGGTTGTGTGTAGAATGACTGTTGTTGTGAAGAAGAGAAAAAGAGTAAAATCAGAGAAGAAGACCAAATGGTGGAAACTAAAGAAGGAAGAATGTGTGAGAAATTCAGAGACGAGCTGTTAAGGGCTCTGGGTGGTAAGAAAGAGCTTCCAAGGGACTGGGCTGCTACAGCAACAGTAATTAGAGAGACAGGTAGGAAGGTACTTGGGTGTGTCATCTGGACAGAGAATGGATGATAAAGAAACTTGGTGGTGGAATAGTGAAGTGCAGGACGTCATTCAAAGAAAGAGATTAGCCAAGAAGAAATATGACAGTGAGAGGACTGAAGAGATGAGACAGGAATATAAGGAGATGGGACATAGAGCTAAGAAGGAAGTAGCTAAGGCAAAGCAGAGGGCGTACAATGAGTTGTATGGGAGACTGGACACTAAAGAGGGCGAGAAGGACTTGTACCGATTGGCAAGACAGAGGGATCAGGCTGGAAAGGATGTGCAACAGGTTAGGCTTATTAAAGATGGGAATGGGAATGTTCTAACAAGTGAGGAGAGTGTGATGGGAAGATGGAAGGATTACTTTGAGGAGCTAATGAATGAAGAGAATGAAAGAGAAAGAAGAGTGGAGGTCATAGAAACTGTGGACCAGGAAGTGGGAAAGATTAGTGAGGGTGAAGTCCGGAAAGCTCTGAAAAGAATGAAGAAGGGGAAGGCAGTAGGACCTGATGACATACCAGTGGAGGTTTGGAAATGTCTTGGAGAGATGGCAGTGAGGTTTTTGACTCAAATATTTAATGGAATATTTGAGGGTGAGAAAATGCCTGAAGAATGGAGAAGAAGTGTGCTGGTTCCCATTTTTAAGAACAAGGGTGATGTACAGAGTTGTAGCAACTACAGGGGAATTAAGTTGATGAGCCACACAATGAAGATCTGGGAGAGAGTTGTGGAAGCAAGACTTAGACAAGAGGTGACTATCTGTGAGCAGCAGTATGGTTTCATGCCAAGAAAGAGCACCACAGATGCCATCTTTGCTTTGAGGATGTTGATAGAGAAGTACAGAGAGGGTCAGAAAGAACTCCATTGTGTGTTTGTGGATTTAGAAAAAGCATATGACAGGGTGCCAAGAGAGGAGGTGTGGTATTGCATGAGGAAATCTGGAGTGGCAGAAAAGTATGTTAGACTGGTACAGGACATGTATGAGGACAGCAGGACAGTGGTGAGATGTGCTGTAGGAGTGACAGATAGCTTCAAGGTGGAGGTGGGATTGCATCAAGGATCGGCTCTGAGCCCCTTCTTGTTTGCTCTGGTGATGGACCGACTAACAGATGAGGTCAGGCAGGAATCCCCATGGACTATGATGTTTGCAGATGACATTGTGATCTGTGGTGAGAACAGGGAACAAGTGGAAGAGAACTTGGAGAGGTGGAGGTATGCACTTGAAAGAAGAGGAATGAAAGTCAGCCGTAGTAAGACAGAGTACATGTGTGAATGAGAGGGAGGCCAGTGGAACAGTGAGGCTACAAGGATCAGAGGTCACAAAGGTGCAGGACTTCAAGTACTTGGGGTCCACTGTCCAGGAAAATGGGAAATGTGGTAAAGAGGTGAAAAAGAGAGTCCAGGCAGGATGGAGTGGATGGAGAAAAGTTTCAGGAGTGATTTGTGACAAAAAGGTGTCAGCAAAGGTCAAAGGAAAAGTTTACAAGACAGTGGTGAGACCAGCTATGTTGTATGGTCTGGAGACAGAGACATTGACAAAAAGACAGGAGAAAGAACTGGAAGTGGCAGAAATGAAGATGCTGAGGTTCTCCTTAGGAGTGACAAGGATGGATAAGATCAGGAATGAGATCATCAGAGGTACAGCACATGTTGAACAACTGGGAGATAAAGTTAGGGAGGCCAGACTGAGATGGTTTGGACATGTCCAGAGGAGGGACAGTGGGTATATTGGTAGAAGGATGTTAGAAATGCAGCTGCCAGGAAAAAGACACAGAGGAAGGCCAAAGAGGAGATATATGGATGCAGTTAGAGAGGACATGAAGGTAGTTGGAGTGAGGACAGAGGATGCAGAGGACAGAGTGAGGTGGAGGAGGATGACTCGCTGTGGCGACCCCTGAAAAGGGAAAAGCCGAAAGAAGAAGAAGAAGACGATAAATAAATAAAAGAATAATCAAAGGATTAGTTGTGGTTTTCCAGAGTTACGGAATTGAGCTTCCATAAAAATGTGCAAAAATTTAGGCAACTTATTTGCATATCTTTTTTCACTGCATTTATAAAACTTTGTGTGGGTCTTTTTCTGATCTGAAATAAATTATCTTCCTAAATGGCTTGTTAATCAGTTTGAATTCACCTTTTATTTTGAAGGCGAAGCTTGAAGCCACAAATATCTATCCTCAGCTGATCAAGTGGAAACACAATTGTAAAGTTGTTGCACATTTTGTTCTGTGTTTATCTCGGCCTCATTGAACTCCAATAGCCTTTGTTTATTGTTCATATAACCACAACCACTGAACTGTTTCCACCAGCTCTGCTCACGGTCCTGAAACAGTTTCTGATCAAAACTAAAGTATGCCGCATCTGAAACTAATATGCCTTTAGTATTAGTCCAGAATTTAATCCTCAGAGCACTGTTCCCTGTAATGTAACAAGATACCAGGGTTCAAACAATACAATATAAAAGATCTCACTGCTTACAGGTAGTACAAAAGTAAAAAAAAAAGAAGTGTATTTTATAGTTTAGCTGTTGAAGCTTGTACCTAATTAGGTGTTTAAAACTTTTATTATTTATGAACCTTTATTTAACTAGACAAATCTCGTTTAGACCACAGATCTCTTGTGCAAGGGAAGCCTGGGCCTGAAGGCAGCCTAACAACTATTTGTAATCATTAGAGGTAAAAATAACAACCACTGATCATTAAAATGTGAATTCCTTGCACTTCTAGTGGCCAGTGGTTTTAACACTTGAGGCTGTTTGTAATTCAGGAAGCTCCACTGATGTTTCATGACTCCACAGTGAAGCACTACACAGCATGGCTTCAACTGATGATCTTTGGAAGCAGCAACACATTTTAGCTGTGGATGCTGACATTGATGTAAGAAAACCAAAATCAAGCACAGTGCTGTTCTATGTCAACTTGAGAAAATCCCTCAGACACTCAGTGTGATTGATTTAAGTCGATATGCATGTGGGAAGAAACTGCAAAACCAATAAGCAAGAAAGTTCATGCTCAATAATCCAGGTACCAAATCCAAAAATTCTCAGTCGGTTCATCTGGACAGATTTTTTTTTTTATAGAAACGTTTCACCCTCCATCCGGAGGGCATCATCAGTCAGAGGGGCCAAGATGGTGTAGAGGCAGGGCAGTTGGCTCAGGACTGGAAGGTCTTGGGTACGATCCCCGGTCACGGCATACCTCGTTGTGTCCCTGGGCAAGACACTTAACCCCGAGTTGCTCCCGGTAGGACAGGCAGCGCATTGCAAGGCAGTCTACCGCTACCGGTGTATGAATGTGTGTATGAATGGGTGGATGGTTGGTACTGTGAAGCACTTTGGGGCCCCTCAAAGGGGGCTGGAAAGCACTATATAGGTAAGCTCCATTTACCATTTACCAGAGGAGTTCCAGCAAACTGTTTCCCCACCAAGCAGTAAACACCTTAGGTGGACCAACCAGTTTGCTGGAGCCAAGATGGTTTCTGGGGGCCGTCCTGTCCCTTGTCGACTCCTCCCATGCAGGAAGCCATGGCCAAAGTGGTTCAAGGCAAGGAAGTTCATGCGCAATAATCCAGGTAGGTACCAAATCCAATACTGCAAATAATGAAAAACCAATACTTTGTATGTTTCTTTTTTAAATGTCCAAAATGGCCTGCACAGCCAACTGAGCTTAAAGTCCATGACCCACTATGTTTTCAAATTGCATCGCCATTAATATTTATTAGTTTATTTAAAAATAAAACAGGAGCGTTTATTTATATTGTAGAGAAATAACGCTAAATGTGTTATTTCATGATTTATAACAGATTTTAGCATGCAGCTCCGGGAAAATCTGCCCCTCTCCATATATGGGCATTGACATCACTGAAGTTTCCGCCTTGGAGTTATAGGCGGACTTATAACAAGCATGCATCAACTTCTGACCAGAGACAACTAATAAAAACGATGTGTGGGACAAACGTCAGACTTTTACAAGTAGTCGTGTTGTGTCATTTTAATATTTCCTCAGTAATAATTGTACAACTGGCTGCTGATCAGCACAGCAGCACCACCTCCCTCCGTTGCTCAGAGGGGGAAAAAAAGCGAAACATATTTAATATTCCCTTGTTAATAAATCTGCCTGTTGATTAATCCCGCAGTCACTCACTGATGTCATATTCTGAGCGTGCACCCACTTTTTATTCTCTCCCCGTGACCTGACAGCCAGGTCGGGAGTACAGAATTAAAAAGACAGCCGCAGAGGAGCTCTGAGCGCGCATGCTCCCTGCAAGGCTGGGATACGCGGAGCCGAGCCCTGAAGCCCGCAGTATACCTCCGCGTACAAGCAATACGCCTCTGTACGACGTACATACGCTGAGGCAAAAGCGTAGCCCCACGTAGCCCCTCAGGGCACGAACGCGCAAAGCACAAATTTTACGACCGCGCACGCTTGCGCACTGTCTCACAAAATAGGCACAGAACTGTGTGGCCAGAAATGTGTTCACATCGAACTGGTTTTAGTGAGACACAGACTGCAGTTCCCGCTTGTTTATGGTAAATGGTAAAATGGTAAATGGAGCTTATTTATATAGCGCTTTCCAGCCCCCTGTGAGGAGCCCCAAAGCGCTTTACAATACCAACCATCCATCCACCCATTCATACATACATTCATACACCAGTAGCGGCGACTGCCATGCAAGGCGCCATCCAGACCTACCAGGAGCAACTCGGGGTTAAGTGTCTTGCCCAGGGACACAACGACACATGGTGGGCGGATGCGGGATTCGAACCTCCAACCTTCCAATCAGGGGTCGACTGCCATTACCACTACACCACGGCCGCCCTGTTTATGAAGAAAAATGGAGGCAAGTTTTGAAGAGACGCTCTGTGAAGAGGTGAGGAAACACAGGAATTTGTACGACACCTCAATGCTGTCCCGACACCCCATTTTGTCGCTGAAAAACTAGCGGAAGTGACGAATCGAAGGAAATGACGTTAGAATTTGGAGCGAAAACGCGAGAATTACCACGAGAACGAAAGCAGAGCTGTAACAGCGAACGCATGCACACAAAATGCGCGCGTAGAGTGGCATCCAGGCAGGACGCTGAGATCTATTGGAGGCTTGAGTCGGCACCACGAAGGAACGCAGAGCCGGGAGAAGACACGCGGCTGGCTCCTCTCATGGGCAGAGGAGCAAGTGTGAGAGCAGCAACAGTTTTAACCGCAGTGCGAAGGAACTTCAAAGGTGACCAGCAGAACGCAGCCGGGAGAAGACGCGCGGCTGGCTCTGAGGCAGCGGGCAGAGGAGTGAGTGAGAGCAGCGTTTTAACCGCAGCGGTGTTATATCTTATTAAAAAGTTCTAATAAATAAATAAAAACAGAACGCTGGTCCAGCTGTACACACAACTGCACCAGGAAATATTTAGAGATCACGCATCCACGTAGGACACGAGTTTAACTGCAGTTCTCTCATAAACCTCCATGGCGAACTCACTCCTGCCTTTTTAGGGGGAGACTTTAATGACGTGATTTCACACTTCGGCAATCTTCGGCCGGGTTTCCGGATTCATCCGGGACTCGTTTTTTTTTTTTTAACGCTCGCCTGGCCCAATTGCAAAAATGAAAATAGACATCATATTCTACTACAGTAATTGTCCAATATGGTGAATTGTTACTGTCATGGTGGGTGTTGTCCTTTAAGACAGTTTTATACTTTGTTAAAATGTGGTGAAGTAGATTGGATGAGGCTGAAA
>JBBPBX010004490.1:19291-58130 GCA_038048925.1 Garcialebias charrua | reverse complement strand
CGTGATTCTCACAAGGCTGCATCTACTTTGTCCCCACACGGTATCCCACCTGGGGGGACAACAATTAAAGTCAGGAGGTCTGCTCGTTTACAGAAACAGCAGCCCCTCGACCCAACAGAAAAACCTGTTTTGGAGGGAAACAGTAGTTTTCCTACTCCAACTCATTCTAATAAAATTAATAGACTCCATCTGTCTTCGAGGAGACTCGATCAGAGAAGTCTGTTAACACATCAACGTGGAGGCCCGCTCCCCAACTTGGTGGACTCTCAAAGTCTCACACAGGGAGTCACAGCCCAGCTGTTTAGGCCAGGTTCTGGAATTAATTCCAGCCTGTTAGCCGAAAAAGACAGACTGATGGCGTCGGGTTTGCCTGAGAACGTGGTGATAACTATACAAAATGCCCGTGCCGGGTCAACACAATCTCTATATGCACAGAAATGGCGCATCTTCGAAGCCTGGTGCTCAGAAAGAAATATTATTTCTTATGCTTGCGACCTGGCTCAACTTTTAACCTTCCTTCAGGATTTACTGGAAAAGGGTTGTTCCTATTCAACGATTAAGGTGTTCCTTGCAGCTATCTCTGCCTGTCACGAGGGCTGGGGACACAGGACTCCTGGAGCACACCCAATCATAATGAAATATATGAAGGGTGTGCTTCGAACTAGGCCGCCCAGCAGGACCTTGACCCCTGGTTGGGATCTTGGTCTGGTCTTGGGGGCTCTTTGCGACCCACCATTCGAGCCTCTCAGCGAGATTAAGATAAATCTTCTATCTTATAAAACTGCTCTTCTCCTGGCTCTTTGCTCGGCGAAACGCGTGGGTGACCTTCATGCATTATTTGTACACCCAATGTGTACCAGATTCGCCCCTCACGGGTCAAAGGTCACACTAAGGCCTAATCCCGCATATACTCCCAAGGTCCTGACCCTGAACCATAGGAGTCTGGACTTTGATCTCTCCTCCTTTCCACCTGCTCTTGTCTTTACCAAGGAACAGGAAAGGCTACAGGCTCTCTGCCCAGTGAGGGCTTTGCGCACCTACATGCAGAGGACAGCCGAATGGAGGAAAACAACCCAATTGTTTGTCTGCTTTGCCGCACCTGCTACAGGAAAGGCCCTATCAAGACAGCGCCTCTCACATTGGGTGACGGAGGCCATCAAGAGGGCTTACGGTAGCAAGGGTCAACAAGTGCCCCCTGGAGTCCATGCTCACTCAACCAGGGGCTTGGCCACTTCCTGGTCATTGTTCAAGGGCGTGTCAGTTGCAGACATTTGTGCTGCTGCGAACTGGAGCTCTTTAAACACTTTTGCAAAGTACTACAGTTTGGATGTTACTGCGTGTGACGTCACTCAGGCTGTTCTTTCTAATACACAATAGAAAGTAGCTTTGAGATGCCTTCTGGTCAATGGCAGACGTTTTCACACTAACAGGCATTTTACTGAGCATTTCAAGGGCGTGAATGAATTACGTTCCCATAGCAAGTATGTTGCACCGAGAGACCGAACTGAAAGGGAACTGAAAGTTATGCACCATAACTCATGTTCCCTGAAGGAAGGGAACGAGGTGCAACATAGCTGGCCCTTTTCAATGCTGAAAGCTCGGTGAAGTGCAAATTTTCGAGGAAGATGGAGGGGCGTCAGTCGCCTAAGTACCTAAAGGGCGGTACCTCTGGCGCGGGGTGACGCCCCTAGCCGTAAAAGGCGTGAATGTATTCCTTCAGGTAATCGCACGGGGGCACAATTCCCATAGCAAGTATGTTGCACCTCGTTCCCTTCCTTCAGGGAACATGAGTTATGGTGCATAACTTTCAGATATTTTCTTAATCCCAGGTTTTAATCTTGCAAGATGGAGCAGCGTTGAAAATACAAGCATCGAGATGTTACGTGACGCTCCGTCCCAACTCTGCTCGTTCAGTTCGAAGCACAACAGATTCTGAAACTGCATGCCTTTTTTTTTCTACACGCTCCAGACACAAACTCACACACATTCACTGCTGACAAGCCATATACATATATACACACACACCTGTTTGCAGCACAGAAAACAACTACTGTATTCCAAACAAGTGTTTATCTGCCTTCCTCCGCAAGCAAACACACACACTCCACCTTTTTTTTTCTTCTAGGAATACTGTACCAGATTTCTCACAAGTATGTCTCTTCTTGACGGCTTTTCCAGGTTTATCTTTATTTTATTTTATTCCCTTTAAGATCTATTTATATATATTATTATTATATATATTTTTAGCCACTAGCAAGTTCCCCGAACTTTTACTGTTTCGATAATCCCTGATTATCCAACTGTAGTTTGATTATTATTATTTGTTATTATTATTATTATTATTATTATTATTATTATTATTATTATTATTATTATTATTATTATTATTATTATTTTAAATAAACTACAGCGAGTACCCCAAACTTTTGCTGTTATAATAATCCCTGATTATCTAACTGTAGTTTAGTGCAGTCATCATCTTACCTCCTCCTGCAGGCTGTGTTCGTTTCCTCGTCACTGTCTCAGATCCCACAGTAAGCACACTGGCCTCAAATAATTCAAGCCTAAGGACTTTTTTTTTTTTTAAGGGAGATTCCCCTCGTGCTCGATGTCAGGTCTTCCTGGAGGATCAGAGATGAGATGTTGAGGTCGGCTCTCGAAGGACCAAAAATATTAGGATAATTTATTATATATATACTTTTGTCAGAAGGAAAAGTTGTCATAATTTAAAGGGAACTGACATTTTTGTAAAACCTAAGTACAGAACCAGTTTAAAGAGTTGGTCTACATCAATACAGGGGATACGTTTGTGGAATATTTTGGAAAACGATGTAAAAAAAAAGTAGTCTATTTCTATATTTTAAAAAATGATTAAGAATAACTTGTTGAAAAGATATATTTAAATTTTTGTTAATTTTGAAATGTAACTAGAAATGTAAATGTATGATGAGTTCTTTATTTCGTTATACATATATTATATAGATGATCATTGTTTTACATTGAACTGATTTTTTTGTTTGTTTAAAAAAAGGGGCAGATATTATAAGATTATTTTCTTCTTCTGCTTCCTTTCATTTTAAATTTGTTCTTTATTTTTCTGAATCTTTTGTAATTATCTTTTGTTCTTTTGTATTTTTTAAATTTGAAATGAATAAATAATTAAACTAAACTAAAATAAAATAAAAAGGGAGCAGATATGATAAGATTTTTTTCTTCTGCTTCCTTTCATTTTAGATTTGTTTGTTTTGTTTTTTCTTTCTTGTTTTTCATTATTGTGAATTGTAATTTCAACTTCTTGCTTCAAATCTGAAATGAATGAATAAATAAATAAATAAAATAAAAAAATAATAATAATCCTTGTAATAGCTCTTTAAATAAATGTGCCACACAGGAGAGGTAGATATTTTCTGCAGGTTTTGATCTTGCAAGATGGAGCAGCGTTGAAAATACAAGCATGGAGATGTTACATGACGCTCCGTCCCACGTCTGCTCACCGAGAGCCTAAGAGCGTTGTTGTTTTTTTAATACATGTTATCAGACAAAGGCAAGGTCAGGCAACTGCTGCAGCCTCTTGCTTAGGCCTGAGTTTTATGAGGTGAAAGGTCCATGCTTATGCATCACCCTGATCCAGAAAAAACATCTCTTTAACACACGCACACACACACGGTAATATGAGTTATAACATTTGACTTCAGCAAGTGAAAAACATCTGTGACTTTTCACATCTTCATCACCATCTCTCAGTTCAAAATGTATATTTTCTGTGCAGAATTAGAAAGAACACTGGTTTATTTAAAGTTTGGGACTTTAAAACTGTCAAAAGGTTCAGTGAGTTTCATTAATATCTCAGTAAAAACAAGTCTAACTGTTGGATGGGTGTGGGTGACTTGTAGACGTGTGAAGGTTTCACTGATGATTAAATAAATATTATTTTGGAACATATCTGCTGTCATCAAGGTAAATCACAGCAATTATCCTAATGTCTTAAGCAATACAAAGGTGTTAATAAAATAATTTGTATTAAAGCATTTATAGGTGGCTTTTTGTATTCAAGTTGATATTTTTGTATAGTTTCTAAATATAATGCTGTGAAGACACCTAGAATTATATATTTTTTTCTTGTGTGGAATAAAAATGTTTCAAATGAAATTAATGTCAGCTTGACTGTAGAGTTGAACTGACATATTTCTCCACTGCACAACTTTTGTGTTCATTGTACTATTTATTATTCTGTATTTAGCAACACTTGGCAATAAATCTGTCAGTTCACAGTCTCTCTTTTGTGTTTCAGATTAAAGGATCAGAAGAATCTCAATTTATTTTTTGCTGTGATGTTTGGGTTAGGCAACAGTGCAGTGCAGAGGCTTTACAAGACCTGGGAGGTGAGGCTGCAGCACACGTAATGACAAGAAAAGTTGCATTGTGTTCATTTTACATGGAGTTTTTAATGACTGGTGAAACATGTTGCATGTCTTCTACAGAGAATACCAAGCAAGACCAAAAGAATCTACTGCACTTATGAGAGACTAATGGTAAACCACACTGTGATCTCATTTCAATGGACTATTAGTGCCTTGATTAGAAAATGTCCTTGATAATTTGTTGTTTCTTCTTGTTCTGTTAGGACCCTTCACGCAACCACAGGGCCTACAGACTGGCTGTGGCTAAACTCAGCCCTCCTTACATCCCCTTCATGCCACTGCTGCTGAAAGGTAGTGAACACCAGCAGTCGGACTGCCATAAATCCAAAAAACTGTTTGTGACTAAAACTATCTTGTCTTATGAACACCTAGACATGACGTTCATCCACGAGGGCAACCCAAACTGTCTGGACAAATTGGTCAATTTTGAGAAAATGGTATGGCAGATTTTATTTATTCTTTTTAGTTTGGAATTTCACTGATTTACTATAAGTAGGAACATGACTTGATTTTTTATTTATTTTTCCCAAAGCGAATGCTTGCAAAGACAGTGAAAATTGTACGAGGATGCAGAAGCCAACCTTATGGTAAGTGAGAACTGTTAATCACCAAACAATAGAACATGAGGTCAGGCGGGAGATCACAATGTTTGCAGATGACAGTGTGATCTGCGGTGAGAGAAAGGAGCAGGTGGAAGAGAGGCTGGAGAGGTGGAACTGTGCTATGGAGAGTAGAGGAATGAAAACTTGTAGAAGAGAGACAGAATATATGTGTGAATGGCAGAAAGTAGAACAGTGAAGCTGCATGAAGGAGATGTACTGAAGATAGATTAGTTTAAGTACATAGGGTTAAACATCCACAGCAAGAGTGGTGAGGAGTAGAGTGCAAGTAGGGGAGAGGATAACAAGTTTTAGAAGTGATTTGTAACAGAAGGATAGAGGCAACACAATAAATACAAGGTTTATAAGATGGTAATTCAATTCACTTTTTTTTATAGCACCAAATCACAACAAAGTTGTCTCAGGGCATTGCACAGAAACATTCACATACATAGGAAAGCCAATTAGTAAAAGTTCTCTATCTAAGGAAGCCAGCAGACTCATTGAGTCTTCACTTTGTCACAGTCTCCCATCCTGATCAAGCACAATGGCAACAGTGGAAAGGAAGAACTCTTTTAACAGGAAGAACCCTCCAGCAGAACCAGACTCAGGACAAGAGGCCATCTGCTTCAACCAGTTGGGTTTGAGAGGAACAGGAAGGAGAAATGAACAAACACAGAATGGCAGGTCCAGGTGTACCCCTATTGGAAGAAAGACAAAAATGCATGTTAAGGATAGAAATAATTACAAATACAAAACAAGTTGAGCAGAGTAAAGACAGCAGCATAGTGAAGGAATGTGGTCAGTTTGTGACAGGCTGCTTGTTGCACAGAGCTGGCTGTCGTTAAGACACGCCCGAACACAGCTGTCTCTCACAGACTCACTTGATTTGTCAGCTGTTCAAATTGATTCCTGTGCCGTTTATAAAGATGACAGTTCTTTCTGGACAGTGAGAGCAGCATCCGCATCCACCCTTCTGTCCAACAGACGCTTATAAAAGTCATTAAAATAAATCTGGGGATGTTTAACCCTTGTGTTCTTGGTGTGCCTGGGTGCAGACATCGTTTGTGGGATTGATTAAAAAATTCAATAAAATAATGTAAGTAAAATACGTACGCGCATGTGCTCTCCTGTCGCTCTGACGTATCAACACAGAAGTGAAGCCGGTGACGTCATCGAGTCAAAAGTTTGCTAAAAATAGCTGAAAACGGATTCCTGGTTCTGCCTCTGAGAGATTTTCATCATGCGGCCTCTTGCTGTGGGGCAGTTTGTGTGGGAGCCATTACCTGCCTCGTGAGCTCTGGGGAAGAATCATGGACACTTTTGAAGGGAAGGGATTTGAATGTATTAGTTTATGGACATTGAAAATACAAAACTGAAACTGTTCTTTTGTGGTTGGTCTTGTGTGTGAAAAAATTGTCGTCATTCTCTGTCATTGTCAGGGTCTGAACCTTAGTGTATGGTCATTGTGTGATGGGTTATATGTATGTAAAAAAAAAAAAAAAAAAAGGAAGTAACTCAATAAAATCCTACTTTTCAGGAGGGATGCCTGACTGGCACCCCGAAATAAAAATTTACAAACATAGGAAGCCCCGTAAGATCGTCACAAGTTTGTCCTCCAGCAGTCTAAGCCTATAGCAACATAATTAAGGGATAGCTCAGGAAGCCCAAGCCAACCCTAACTAGGATTTATCAAAAAGGAAAGACTTAATCCTAATCTTAAAAGTAAACAATGTGTCCGCCTCATGGACAGAAACTGGTGAGATGGTAGTGAGACATGCTGTGATGCACGGCTTGGAAACAGTGGCAGCTGGTGGTGATGTTGGTTGGGTGGCCCAACAAGTACATTATAAAATCATTTTGGTTTTGCACAGCAAGACCACATTAAAGGGATTGTGACATGATTTTTTTACTATTCATAAAATTGCTCAAAATATATATATTTTATCATTTAAATATGTTTGTTTTTGCAAACAAAATGATAAATCACTTTAATTTTGCTTTAAAAGTGATTTTGAACTTCAAGCCGTGTTTAATCATGGGAAATCCCATTACACACGAACGCACCATCTGTGATGTCACACTGGGCAGAGCTCTGGGCTTGTCACAGTGCGCAGGTATGAGCAGCTCGACATGAAGGAAGTCTGATACAGCATCAGACCTAAATTAGATCCTGTTGTTTCTTGTTTCATCACCCAAACAATTTTCTGCTTCCCAAAATGAAGACAAATAGCTCAAATCTTCACTTAGATTGCTAAATTCAGCCAGTTTTAAATTGTCCGCTATTAAAGACACCACAGCCCTCTGCCCAGTGTGACATCACATATGGTGCGTTCGAGTGTAATCGGATTTCCCATGATTAAACACGGCTTGAAGTTCAAAATCACTTTTAAAGCAAAATTAAAGTGATTTATCATTTTGTTTGCAAAAACAAACATATTTAAATGATAAAATATATATATTTTGAGCAATTTTATGAATAGTAAAAAAATCATGTCACAATCCCTTTAAATCAAAATATGTCAGAAAACACACCAACGGACAGACAATACATGATCAAAGAAACGTGATGTGGTTTGACAATTGCTATTTTTAAAGAGAAGCTCAAACCAACAACTTTTTCTGGGACACCAGGTTACCTCTGAAAAATGGTAATCCTCTTGAGTGTACTCAAGGGTTGTGTATAATTTTCAAATTAAAATGAATTAATAGAAATGCCTTTCATTTTCAAAATAAAGCGGCGTGTTCTGACTCATAAATAAAATTTCAAATAAATAATCCAAACTGCGTTTTCATTTTCTTCTCCACGACTGCTCAGTTTGTAAATTAATTAAAACGATTGATAAAATGACATTTAACATTTAATTTTCAAAATATATCCCTGTAAAAAGTGACCAAAATTCATTTTGAAATGTTAAATTTGAAACATAAAATGAATTAGCTGAAATTATTTTTCATTTTGTTTGTGACGACCATCCATCCATCATCTTTACCTGCTTCTTCCTATTTTTGGGTCGCGGGGGTCACTGGTGTCCATGTCCAGCAGTCACTGTGCGAGAGGCGGGGGACACCCTGGACAGGTCTCCAGTCCATCACAGGGACACATAGAGACAAACGAGACAAACAACTGTTCACTCTCTCACTCACTCCTAGAGACAGTTTAGAGTTACCATCAGACTAACATGCATGTTTTTGGTCTGTGGGAGGAAACTGGAGTACCTGGAGAAAACCCACTCATGCGCAAAGAGAACATGCAAACTCCTCCCAGAAAGGCCCCTGGACTGGGATTTGAACCAGGGACCTGCTCACTGAGAGGCAGCAGCTCTACCAACTGTGCCACCCGGGTTGTGACAATTACTGTAGTCTGGCTTATTTCAGGGTTTAAAGTGACATCAAATTCTGTCACATCCACTCACTGCCTGCAGGCTCTGGCCACTGGACTGAATAAAATGCGTCAACAAACAAAAAAAGGAGTATTTGTTCACATTCAAGTCAAAAATACTATACTATACGTGATACCAAAATACCAGATGATTGTACGTGCATGTTGCAAGAAATTGATTGTGTCTCATTCAGGACACTTCTCTCTCCTCTGCAGTGCCTTCTTCTCCACAGCGGGGCTTGGCTGATCGGATATTTCTGGAAGGTCCCACACGTTTATCTACGAGTAAGCGCAGCATCATTTACTGTTGTGCCTTGCTGTAGGCCCTGCAAACAAAGATTTAATTTATTTTCTGGAATATATGTCGCATTGTCCAATTATTGCCAAAGAATTGGAAAAATCCATATAAAGGTCGCACCTGAATATAGGTCGCGCCTACGTCAAAATGTGGACCGTGTTTAGCTCTGCTGCAAATGTCTCTTCCACAGGAGCGCACAGCAAGGCTTTTAAGAAGATTAACACTTAAAAACAATTAATTGTTTGATAAAAAATTATAGCAAATATGTGTCTGAGCTGAACTTTTCTTTAATAAATGAATAATTTTAGCAGGATAAACACCTAAAAATATATATATTTGTTAGCTGACATTATTGTAAGAGTGTGTCTCAGTTTAATTTTTGTTAATAAATGATTACAAATCAGCTTATTTTATAAAAAGCCATAAATAGGTCGCACCTGAATATAGGTCGCAGGCCATGCAAAAATGATAAAAAGCTGCGACCTATATTCTGAAAAATACGGGAGCAGCGCTTAGGCATTCACACGTGCATTTTTGCAGGAAATGCAATTTCTCTAGGTAATTTCTTCAGTTTTGTGTCACTCGTTGTGATTTGCCCTCGCCAACATTAAAATGCACATTTAAACACAGATGTCCTCCTCTCCACCAGGCTCAGAACACGCCCTTCCTCTGCGCACCCCCAGCAACATCCGACACTACATCCAGAACCTAAAGGTGGTCGACAACCAGAAGAAGCTCACGCAGCTGTCGAGAATGATGGAATGCTGAGTTGTTGGCCTTCACAAGCCGAAAGACTGAAAACAACCAAATGTAAAGCACAGAACAAGATGCAGGAGGAACTAAACGTGCACATCCTCAGAGAGAGATGCTCCAGGAGATACAAGTGATGGAGACTGCGGCACTGCAGTGCTCCAACACTGTCACAATATGTACAAAGTACTGCACTCTGTGATGTCACTGTTTTTATGAGACTGACACATCTGTGCCACAAATATTTGTTTAGCCTCTTGCGCACAGTGTTTCTCTTCTAAAGTAATATATTATTGTATCATAAAAGTTTTGGCAGCGAGGCCACGAACTGACATGCACATAATTTCATACTGTTTTCTAAATAAATTATTTTCCCATTGATGTATTTTTAATGAGAACACACACACTGTTTTTAAAAAGGGAAATCTTTTATTTATAGTACAAACAATATCAGGCAACAGTTTTTTATGTCCAATGAGCCGCCTGACACAACAAGCCCTCCCCCAATATGGGGCGAGAACATTTACAACAAAACAGTTCATAATTCTCTCCTCGTCACAAATATGTACAGCATCTTTTTCAAAGCTCTGGAGAATGAAAATGGGCAAAGACATGTTAAAATCATAATAATAATAAAAAATGACCAGTGGCTTTGCCTGATGGAACCAAGGAGGGAAATGACCCCGACTGTATAAATAATGAGCTGACACGTTAAGGAAAGAATGTTCATGCAGAGAATAAGCGTGATAAAGGATTCAAGTCCAACACCAAATGGGAGGTTTTATAGGCCGTGTGAAAATAAATCATGCTCTGATGGGAGGGCATGAAACCAGTCTGCTAAAGTCAAAAATGTGTATTACACATGTTCTGTGAAATGACTGAACAGCTGCAACAACAGAGAAGCAACGTGTGAGCCTCTGCTTCAGGCCGGGCTTTAAAACTCTGACATGATGAAGGGTCAGTCCAGTGAAGTGATGAGTTCATGTGAAATAGGAAAAATGTGTTTTACTCTGCCAGTAGTGAAAAAAAGGGAGTTACTGTAACTTGAAAAGGCAGAAACCTGCAAATGTTTAGATTGTATATTGCAGCCAGTTTGAATGGGGGAGGGGGTTGTGTAGAAGTTGTGAAAAATGAGTATCTTATCTGTTGTAGATGTAGTTTTTGGACAATCTGTTTGGAGAAATACCTCATTTCTGACAGGACTGACAAGTTAACAGCAAGCCTGAATGCAGCTACAACTACAACGGATTGTCGTCCTTAAAATGTTTTGTCTCCAAACTATCATAGCAAACCAGTAAAGCACCATCAATTTCTTTTTTTTTTTTTTACAGTAGATACAATTGCACATGCTAATAACAGCTGCTGGCTTTAACACTTTCTGTGCAGTCTGTGTTCACTTCCAGCAGGAATTTAATCATACAGTAGTCCTTCGCTACTTTGCGGTTCGTTTATCGCGGGACTCGCTCTATCGCGGTTTTTCAAAATAAGAGTGGACAAGACACACAATTGTCTGACTGGTGGATGAGCTGCACGATCGGCCTGGAATTCTTATTTAAAATGCATTATTTTAAATTATTTGTGCAGTTCACACAGTGCAGGAGAAACTTCCTGTTGCAGCTGATCTGATGTTCTCTGTGCAGAGTGGAGAAGTGGGCGTGGCCAAGAGCAGCTGATGCAGAGAGCTGTTGTACAACTTTTCCTACTTCGTGGTTTTTCCACTTATCTTGGGTACAGATCTCCCGTAATAGATGAGGGACTACTGTACTGTGTTTCTGCTAAAATAATTCTGTCCATTTTCTTTACCCACATTTCCCTTCTGGGTCTCAGCGGAGCTGGTGTCTATCTCCAGCAGTCACTGGGGTGACAAGCGAGACAAACAACTCAAACTTTAGTTTAACCAGTTAACCCAACATGCAAGTCTCTGGTCTGTGGGAGGAAACTGAAGAACAGGGGAAAACCCACACGTGCACAGAGCGAACAGGTAAACTCCACACAGAAAGGCCCAAGGCTGGGAGGTAATCCCACAACCTTTTTGCTGAGAGGCACCAGCTGTAGCCACTGTGCCACCATGCAGGCCACCAAATGAAATGGGTAATGTCAAATGATTGGTGCTGAAACAGCGTTCACATGAACACTTGGTAGTTTAAATAACTGGTTGTTCCTCCAGACTGTAATGATGCTCTGTTGATGTCCAAATGAATCCACTTCCAAATGTATTTTGCTTCCTAAAAAAATATTCAACATTTCACAGCAGCTCATGCTAACTATTGTTATTTTATTTATTTACTGTACTGTAGTTTTGCATTGTAGCTATTTCAGCTGGAGGTGACCCCTGGCTGCACAGGAAGTTCTACAGCTAGCTGCTGCTGCTATTTGTGCTTGCAAATAATTATAGAATGCTTTATATTTACAAATTGATTACACCATAAGGATTTATAACACTACGAAACGTGCGACTATCGTAGATGTTTTAGAGCAGCAATCCACTTTGGATCTGATCGTCTTCAGACGAGGCATCGCTCGTCATTCCTGTCAGAATTAAACTCACTCCTACAACAGCTATTAACAGAACCCAACATCAACATGGATGAACTAATCCTTTACGTCTGCATTGCATACTTTAACACACAAAGTTCTGATTTGTCACAAAGTAATCACAGGCAAAACAGAAAAACAAAGAAGCACAGATGCAAAGAAAAGAGTGAATATTAATATTGCACTTTCAAAGAACGTGTAGTTCCCAGTGCCTAGTTGTTTACCCTTTATTTAGAGGTATTTAAACTTTTGCGTTCAATAGTAATCCAGAACTGTAACCTCAATTATCTCGAGCTACAAATGACTAGGCAATGGGAAATGTAACACACACACACACACACACACACAAGCACAACTTTTTAAATATAACATCCACACAAATACAAGTTCGCTCTCAAACAACCCAGCATCTAACCAACAGACACGTATTTACATTTAAGGCACAAAAAACCCTACGCGCACGACAAAATAAAACATCATATTGTTCAGTCCCTGTAGCCTTTTGGTTTTTGGGTGGCGGCTGTTTCTCATGAATTTTACCCATAAAACATTTTACAATACAGTATGTGATTCAGCAACACACCAAGATGAAAACATGGATCCATCGTCTTCAGCCTCCTGTCGAGGCTACACCACGGCTGATTGTCCTGCTTTGTTAAACATTTATCAAACCGAGGCCATCAACTTCAGGAACTGCTTCCCTAAGCATCTTTTACTTGCATGTGGTCTTAGTTCTGAAAGAGACCCAACGGGTCAGGAGTAAACACATTTGTGAGAACACCACCGCACCGCTCCAGGCCTTCCATGAGGTTTCACAGGTCTGTGGTGGTTCCAGTCCCATCCCAGTCAACGGCACAACGTGGAAACCGAGAACAAGCGTGCAGGACTTAAAGTCTTCAGTAGGAGTCGGAGTCAGAACTCAAAGGAAGCTCAGTCAGTCTTTGGCGTCTTTTTAGGAAAAATATCAGTAGATTTCCTTCGAGTGCAAAACACACGTTCCACCGTCCTGAGGCAGAACGTGATCGTTTCATCAACAGCTCAGGAGACATCCATCCATGCCTGTTTAGAATACCCGCTTTTCTTGAATGGAGGTGCAGGGTGGAGGAGACTATCCCAGCATGCACTGGGCTACACAGCTTGGGGCTTAACTTAGAAGGAGGGGAATTATTGATTTTAAACTATTAAAACAGTTTTGACTATTAAACATATCGGTGCCAACCGTTTGCCTGAAACAGTAAACTAGTGTGCTCGGGAAACGTCTGAAAACGATCAGGCGACATCAGGCAGCAGAAGTCACAACTCCCAGAGGCCACGAGCAACACGTGGCCCATTCCTATCAACGGCAGCGACTGCATCGGATCGTTAGCACCAACGAAAGGCAGAGTGTCACCGACGTCTCCACCACCATCATCTGTAAAAGTAAACGTGCTGCTGCAAGACCTGTGCAGTTTGTTTTACAGACCAAAATTAGTTTTTAAACACGGAGACACATTCAACTTGATAACAACCCAAACTAACAAAAGAAGATAAATTATAAAAATAAAAATAAACATTCATTTGGTTTGGAGATCTTTGGGTTTTTGTTTCCTTCTAGTGCAGAACAGCGGAGGTCTAGTAGTCTCTCTTTCACATAACTCTCAACCTGCTCTCTGATCATCTTCCATCATGTTTCTCCATTGCAATCACATGGCCAGATGTTGTGGGGGGGGGGTTGGTCTTCCAGAGGCCAGTTAGGCCTCAGAGGCAGCCTGTGGTTTGAGTTGGGCTTTCTCCATGGCAGTGCCGTAAGGTACAGATCGCTTGAAGAAGCCAAACTGTGAAGAAGAAAAGAAAACAGGAGTAAGACCTCGTCTAATCATCTTATCTGCGACGTCTTCATTAAAGGTGCTAAATGTAACTTTTCTAAAAATATATTTTTAACATATTTCTTCACTCTGTCACTATCTCCTGACAGACTGATGTTAGACATGTAATCTCTGAAAAAAACTATAGTCGTCTGGCTTCTCCAGTTGGTATTAAAAGCATTTCTAAAAACCCACAGTGACCCGCCGTTAACCAGCCAATAAAAACAGAGTTTGGTTCATGATCCGCGCACGTTCTCGTTCAAAGGATTGCAAAGCGATGCAGGACTGTTTTGTATGTGACACAAATGTATTGAATTCCCCTTCTTCATCCCTGATCTGGAGTTTTCTTTTGTTTGCTTTTTTGCCAAAAGTCAAGTGATCGCTTCCTCCTCCGCTGACTCCATGACTGAAACAATGAGGAAATGAATGTATTTGTCACGAGCGAATTAAACTCGGGTTCAACGTGGCTGCACGAGGCTCTGCAGATTTGCTGGTGTTCTGGTGAGCTGGACCAGCGCTCCATGTATTTATTTTATTTTTTAGAACGTTTTATTAACATATAAACACAGAACATCGCAGCGGCTGCAGCTTGTGCCTTTTTTTTCCCCCACCCGACCTGTCAATCAATTCAGTACGCGCGTAGAGCGGCGTTCGGCCCAACGCAGAGCTATACTGCGGCCTTTAGCAACATTCCTGCTTGACAAGTAAGTGTCTTTGCTTGAATCATTTATTATTAAAACTAAATAATAAAGATAACGAAGGTTACAGCATCACATGCACGTTCACGAGACAGGACATGCAGTGGAGGCGGAGCTATGGAGGCTGAGTTGCAGTTCAGCCGAGAGCAAGGGGGAGGGACCAGAAAGGTGTCTCTGTTCAAAATTTTTCTACGTTCCAGCGTATTCCAGAAACTACATATAGCAGCTTTAAATAAAGGTTGAATGAATTTAGGTCAAACGCAGAGTTCCCACTGACCCTGTAGAGAACGTAAATAAGGAGAGCCAGAAGCAGTAGACCGGCCAGGATGGCCAAGATGATGATCCAAAGAGGAACTGAGTTCTCGATGTCAGGCTTGTTCCACACCACCGGAGTCACCACCTGAAGAAAAGAACAGTCGAGTTTCAAGTGGACCAGATGGAAAGAGCAGCTTAACCAGTGACTATTATAAACTTGTTAAATACCTTTTTGTGTCCGGTCGGATAATGTTTGGGTGGAATTGCATATGGCATGTTTTTCACGCTGTATCTGGCCAGACACTCCAGCACATACTGTTTGTAAGCTTTCTGAAGAGAGAGACAAAAAGAGAAATAAAAATGCATGCAGTGACATAAATGTGCACCAGGGGGAGACACAGACCAGGCACACTTAAAGGCTCATTAAGCATAATTCATCTGTGGAAAAATGGGCTCTCGTTGTCGTAGTTACATGAAAATCACATGAATTTTGTTCTCAGAGCAGCTTCACTCCTTCTCAACACAAGGCCTGGGCCGTACTGTTTCTCACAGGCGTCTGCACCAAGTATTGTGTGGTTGGTCAGATCAGGGGTCTGCAGCCTGTACCATCACAACAGCCATCTGCCCCTTTGTTCACTAAATGTAATGTGCCCCGAGCCACAATACCTGCTACAACTGGGATTCTCAACTGGTGGCCCACAGACCACTTTAGGTTTGTTGGAGGGTGCTTTTCTGGACAGTAGGGGCTATTTAAAAAAAACTAAAAATATCTAATGATTTTTAACATTTATTGATATTTTTACATTCCAAGACAAAATAAAAGACGCGATTCTTGGAAAGAAGGAAAAAATATATAGTTGTTGCCCAGTTTCTAAAAACTAAAACATTAAATATGCATTCTTATGTGATTTATTTTTATTGTAGAAAAATTACTTATCCTACTTTGAAGAAATAAAGCGTAAAGTGAAAGTGAGTATTTTTTTACTCCTTGTAATGTTTCTAGTATTAATATACAAAGTATTTGCAACATCAATTAAAGAAAAACTGCTAAAACTAGCCCTTTTAGTTGTTATTATATCAACCAATAAAATTCAGTTTTATTTCAGTTTCGTTCAGAGCTGCTGCAGAGGGACCAAAGAGCCTCATATGGCTCCAGAGCCGCATGTTGCAGACCCCTGGGTCAGAAATTTGCGGTCATGTTTGTCAGTGTGAAAATGAGCTCAGACGATCATCTGTACGACTCTTCAAACACACTAAATATTTGTGTCTTGGTCGATTCACATCTCTCTTTTAAACTCCACGTGGAAAACCTAGTGAAGAAACTGAAAGTTAAACTGGGTTTCTTTTTCAGAAATAGATCATGTCTAACACTGAATGTTAAGAAACACCTTGTATCTGTGACTTTCCTTCCCTCCATCGAATACGGTGACATTCTCTACATGAACTCTCCTACAAGCACCCTGCAGATGTTGGATGTTGTCTATCATGGTGCACTAAGATTCATAACTGGTTGTGATTATCGTACCCACCACTGCACCCTGTATTCACTGGTTAACTGGACATCATTAACCTCACACAGACTCTTCCACTGGTACATTTTCATCTTTAAATCACTTCTCGGTCTGCTGCCTTCATACAACTCAACCTGGCAAAAGGGCCTTCTCCTACTCCGCTCCTGTTTCCTGGAATATCTTACAAAAAGATCAGAAGATCTCGACCTTGACTTCTCTAAATGGCTTTAAGAATCTGTTGGACTCCTGGCAAAAACCAATGCAGACGTTCCTGTTTTTAGTTTTCTACATTTGCCTTATAATCTGTCTGTTTTTGCTACTTTTTTGACATCTTATTTTAACTTGGTAAAAAAAAATGTGTATGCCTCTCTTATGATTGCCCATTGTTGTCGCTGTTGTCCATTGTTGTCATCATTCTTTGTTGAAAACAGGTCTCTCTTGTAAATGAGTCCTCGAGGCTCAATGGGATTAACCTGCCTAAATGGGCAGCACGGTGGCACAACTGGTAGAGCTGCTGCCTCTCAGCGAGCAGGTCCCCGGTTCAAATCCCGGTCCGAGGGCCTTTCTGGGTGGAGTTTGCATGTTCTCTCCGTGCATGCGTGGGTTTTCTCCGGGTGCTCCGGTTTCCTCCCACAGTCCAAAAACATGCATGTTAGGCTGATTGGTAACTCTAAATTGACCCTGGGTGTGAGTGAGACAGGTCCCTCTTGTAAATGAGTCCCTGTGGCTCAACAAGGTCTGTATAAATAAAGGTTGAATGAATGAATGAAAAATAAAGGTTGAATGAATGAATGAAAAATAAAGGTTGAATGAATGGTTAAATGGCCAAAAATTCCTGGATGGAGACACTGTGTATGGAGAAGTCTGTCTGCTGGAAAGTGTGGCGCTCTCTTCATGATAGATTTGTGGACAAATGACAGATGCAGAGGCGGAGTGGAGACTCTGGCAGGAAGAAACCCACGTGGTGACACATACTGCAGTGGCAGGTTTTCCAAGGAGCTCTGTGTCTCGTGGACATGAAAGGTGTGCGCGAAAACAAACGTTCTGCAACCACATGACCACGAGTCGACTGTTCGGCTGAGCATGGAGTATGCCGGGCCCTTAATACCGTATTCGTCGGTCTATAATACGCAGTTTTTTTTTGCTCATTTGAATGTCCTGCGTGTTAAACACCGAAGCGTATTATTTATGGATTTTTTCCCATATTTTTAGACCCATTTTTCACTCTGAAATCGTCGTTTTTCGTTTTGGCCAAAAAATGGTGCAGTACCACTTTTGTCCGCTAGGGAGACACTTCCAGACCGTTTCTAGCTCATGTGTCTGAAAAAAGCCTCCTCTGGTCGGACTGACTGTCGCTGCCCGCCCCCTACTCTGGATGTTGCTGCATTTAGCTGTGAGGTTCGCTGTTTTTGTTAGCAAGATACCATAACTCATAAACCACACCGCGGATTTTTAAATCCAGCTGATTTGAACATTTCGTTAGTTTGGTTAAGCTCAGGAGCCCGTTTGCTATAAAGTCAGCTAAGAAATATATTTTTTCTCGCAAAGAAATAATTGTTTTTACCGTGTTAATCTTGTGAAGTCCATCAGTGCTCGCTCGCTTCTGTGGCCGCCATTTTAAGCAGGGCAAACGAGGCGCTGACGCGTCGCATAGCGGTGACGCATAATAGATGCGTATTAACCACCGAAGCGTATTATGTACGGTTTTTTCTGGTTTATTTCCAATAATTGGTCAAAGCGTATTATACACGGGAGCGTATTAAATACAGACGAATACGGTACTTCTGTTCTTGTGTCTTGCTGCCTGGCACTGTTGCATGAAGAAAATTGTGTAGCTTCAGTTTCTCCCCCCCCCCCCCATCTTGTACATTGCCCCCAGTCACTTGTGTCTCACAGGATGTGAGCATTGTGTGACTGATCAGAACTTAGTGGGTGTGTTTATGTGGAACAGCACATGTATTGTTATAGTAGCAAGATGGAGATTCCTACAGTTAACAAGAGTAATACCAGATCTTCCTCCTCCTCCTCATCCCATAACACGAGCCTCTCTTCCACTGTCTGATACACTGACGAGTGACAAAAATCTTTATCCTGCGATCAAGGTTGTTTAAATTGTAATATCTGTGCCCTAAAGTTTAAATAGGGTGAGACCAAGAAGCACGAGATCAGCTAGCTGTGTTCTGTCCAGTGTGACTTGCAGCTCCTGCTGCCTGTCTTCTTGGGTGTTTTTGTTAATAAAGACTCTAAAGAGTTTACAGTCAGCTGTGGCTTCCTTTCACTGCATGATGAGGGGCATTACAGCTACAGTGGGAGCGCTGTAGAAGGAATTATGAAGATTTATCCCCTGCCTCTTCTCCTTGACTATTAACACTCCGTGAGACAGACGTCTGAAACTACGTAAGGAGAGGTCCACCGGCTCACATCTTGTGGAAGTATAAATCTATATTAAGGTTTCTAGTCCTGTGAGGGGCTCAGAACACCACACAATGAATTTCCAGTACATCACACATCCTCCATGTCACAATCTGCAGGAGGTGGGTCAAATCGTCTCTGGCTCGGATAAGATAAGCAAGTTTTGCACCAACATAAAGTCTGTACACTACTGTGGAAAAGACTACGTTTTGCCTCAGATGTGTGAAACTGAGCAGTCTGGCAGATAATTTAGAGCCATCGTTAATGTCAGCTGAACTTAGAAGTAGGACTGATTACAGAAGCTTTGCTTTTGTTTGCATTTGGTGTGAAACTTCCATTTTCTTTCTCTTTTTTGGGGTGAGGGGGCGTGGGTGGAGGGGGGAGTGCATTTAAAAAATGACGTTTTGGTTCCTGCCAAAGTCTGACATGAGAAAATACACAAACACCAACTGGAAGAAATGAATCCATGCTGTGCAGAATGTTCCTCTGCAGTAAACTAATGTATAAAACTCAGGAAAGGCAGGTTCTGCTAACCTCAGCGAAGGTCTCGGCCCAGATGCGGGAGCGCATTTTGACGATGGCGGTTGTTCCCTTCTCCAGCAGACCCACATTACACTGCAGCATCCAGCACTCCACATTAGAGCAAGACTAAGGACACAGAGAATGTTTTATAAGAACTAAACACGATTAAATTAGGATGACATAAACTTAATGCAAATGAAATTTCAGAAGGCATAACAAATAGATATAATAAAGCAGTTGTGTTAATATTTCAGGTTGCATAAACGTAACAAAAAGACCAATGTTGTACTTCCAATTCCACGCCTGCTTCGAATTAGTCTGAAGGAATGTCATGAGGCTGTAAAAATGCAGCATGCACCACTTGCCACATTATTGCCCAACCACTAAAACCAGCCCATTTTTCTCAAGGCTGTAGAATACACTATCCTAATTAAATCCCAGTAATGCAGCTTTTACCATTCTAACACATGCACACTCTGTCCTGTGGAGCTGCTGCTGCAGCTAGACCACCCTGAGACTGAGAGGTTTTGTTGGGTTTCCTGCAGGAGAGTATAAGTTTACTTATTACATCAAGTAGGAAAAACACAAGAGAAGAGGAGCAGACCCACCCAGTTGTTTTAGGTCCGGTCCTAGACAGACAAAAAGTAATGAGCCAGAAAGGGATATGTATCAGTCTGCTTCCTGCTGGTGGATCTGTGCAATGATTTGGTCAGTGAGGCCGCGTATATCTGAGAAAATTACATGAATAGTTGAGGTCCAAAGATTCCTCAGACCCACATCTCAAATATCCTCCTTGATGGAATAATGTGAAGTATAGGTTGTTCCCATGATTTATAAAAACAACATTCAGACCCAACGGCACTGCTGCTGTGTGGAAGGGACCTGTAGAGGCCAACACTTTGTAACAGCACTCTAAATTTAGCCTTGAAAGCACCGTCCCTTTGCAAAGACTTGTTTTCCTGCACAACGCTTTATCGCCGGAACCAGACCAGATTTTAATGGGCCATTTCCTTTGATCATTTCAAAGTTTCAGGAAAATTGACATGGTATTTTACAGATTATCTTGATTACAAATAATCAAACAACCCTTTGCTTTGGTTCCAAACAGACTGTAAATTAATGAAGATGGTGACTGATTGGAAAGAAATTTGGAAAATGTATTGTTTGTTACAGCCCCGTTTTCTATTGTGAAACATGGCACCATGGTTTCACAATGCTAAACAGTTTTGCTAAAAATAGATGCAAATTGTCTTTTGTCACTTTTGAATATATTGAGAAGTTTTAAAGATCAGCTACAAGACAGTAAACCAGTAATAAATACAGTACTGTACTTGTCTTTTTTACACTTACCGGTACTAACCTGTCATTTACTTTGTGTGAATATAGACATTGCTAAATTGAATCTGTTTCTTTGAGTTCCTAGCATAGAAAGTGACAGTAGTTCAACTTGTCAACTGACAGTCCAGAAACTATCCAGTCACAGTGTCTAATGATGACTACCGGTAATTACATAGTGTCCATCCATCCATCCATTAACTTTACCTGCTTTTTCCTTTTCGGGTCATGGGGGGTCACTGGTGCTCATGTCACTGTGTGAGAGATGGGGGACACACTGGACAGGTCTCCAGTCCATCACAGAGACACATAGAGTCAAACGAGACAAACAACCATTCTCTCTCACACCTAGAGACAATTTAGAGTTATCAATCAGTCTAACATGCATGATTTTGGTCTGTGGGAGGAAAACAGAGTACCCGGGGAAAATCCATGCTTGCACAGAGAGAACATGGAAACTCCACCCAGAAAGGCCCCTGGCTGGGATTTGAACCGATGCAATCTTCTCACTGAGAGGCGGCAGATCTACCAACTGCGACACTGTGCTGTCCACTAATTAATGTGTGTTCTCTAAATTGATTTTAATTCCATGTATTTTTCCTGACGTCTATGTAGCACTAACACATCACGTAAGTCATACATTTGTGCAGCAAGATGAATACACTATACCCACTTCTTTCTTTACGGATGCTACCCATGTCCAGCAGTCAGTGTGCGAGACCACAGAGACAAATGAGGCATTCACACTGTCACTCACACCTAGGGACAATTTAGAGTTAAGAGTCTAACATGCAGGATTTTGGTCTGTGGGAAAAAACTGGAGTATTCAGAGGAACCCCATGGAGAGAACATGTAAACTCCACCCAGAAAGGTCCCTGGGTCAGGATTTAAACCTGTAACTTTCTTGTTGAGAAGTGACGCTTTACCTACCTGTGGCATGTTTTGGTCAAAAACTCAGTCACACTGAACCTCTCACAGCCAACTCTAAACTAACACCAACATACTGGAATTCAGCTGCTAACTGACTGGGCTGTGACTGTTGGATATTAGTTGATGACTCAGAATAGAATAGAATAGAATAGAATAGAATAGAATAGAATAGAATAGAATAGAACAGAATAGAACAGAATAGAATAGAACAGAATAGAATAGAACAAAATAGAACAGAATAGAATAGAACAGAATAGGTGAGGGACCAGACAAAGTGCAGCCCAAAGACCCCTATGATGAGTTCAATTAATGGAAACAATGGGCCTCATGCACAAACATGTTCGTATTTTTCTCCTAAATTTCTCTTACTTTTGTTTGTACTAAGCGTTCGTACGAACATGCCACGTCAGATTCAACAAACTCTTCTATCCTCAGGAAAAGTGTGTAAATGAGCTGCGCACGTATGATGAATTCCACCTGTTCTATCTGCACGCGGAGAGGTTATTTACATAATTCCCACCCCTCAAAACACCTAATAAGGCTATGTTTCCTGCCTCTGACAGCAGGACGTGTTCGTTCATAAAATGACAGCGAAGAGTAAAAAGATTAACTTTACGGGTGTGGAGATTGAAGTTCTGCTCTCCGAGATCGAGAAAAGAAAATCTGTCCTTTTTAGCAGCGTCACTCATGGGATTAAAGGACCAGCTAAAGCCATAGAATGTTTGTTTATAATAAATGTGGACCTTAAAATATACACACGTCCTGGTGGCGCAACTGGGAACGCATTGCGCTGTTAGGTGCTCCTAACCTTATCTAGACCTCGTGGGTTCGATTCCCACAAGGTATGACTATTTTTTTTCCTTCTTTCTTTAGATTATTTATTCATTCCAGATTAAAAAGACTTTATGCTTTATTTCTTGTTGTATTGTAAATAGTTTTCTTGTGTTTTTTAAATCTGGAATGAATTAAAAGCAGAAGAAAAAAAAAACGTTGTCCCATGTGGGAATTGAACCCATAAGGTTCGGAACGGAGAGGCAACACTCATCTCATTGAGCTATCGGAGCTCTATGACTGCAACAGTAGGAGATCAAGGTAAAGTCTGTGTTACCGAGACAAATTAAACTTAATTATTTCATAATTTAAGTTGGTTTTAGTTTGAGATCTTCATATTAATATTGTAGTGTTAGAAAACGGCATTGATAACAAATTGATTTTAATTTAAATATTTTAATCCGTTAGTCATTATTACATTTAAAATTATAATTCGACTTCGAACAGAATAACCTATTGTCAAAAACAATTGTGGTGCGTGATTTTTTTAAACTCAGGATATTTTCTAAATAACGAAATATGAAGTTATTAGTGAAGAAATTCCATCTGGATAACAGCAGACTGTCTGCTCGTAAAATATACGACAGGTCCGGACCACACGTAAATTTTGTTCGTATCTGAAAAAAATCTTAGGATACGAAAACATTGTTGAATGCCACAAATGATCCTAAATCACTCGTACGCACACTTTAAGAACGAATCTGTGCGTACGAACGGTTCGTGCATGAGGCCCAATGTTCCCTTGCCCAGACGCGGGTCACCGGGGCCCCACTCTGGAGCCGGGCCTGGAGGTGGGGCACGTTGGCAAGCGTCTGGTGGCCGGGCCTTTACCCATAGAGCCCGGCCGGGCACAGCCCGAAGAGGAGACATGGGTCCCCCTTCCCATGGGCTCACCACCTGTGGGAGGGGCCAAAGGGGTTGGGTGCAATGTGGGATGGGTGGTGGCCGAGGGCGGGGACCCTGGCGGTCTGATCCTCGGCTACAGAAGCTGGCCATTGGGACATGGAATGTCACCTCTCTGGTGGGGAAGGAGCCTGAGCTAGTGTGTGAGGTTGAGAGGTTCCGGCTAGAAATAGTCGGACTCACCTCAACGCATGGCTCTGGAACCAGTTTCCTTGAGAGGGGTTGGACACTCTTCCACTCTGGAGTTGCCCCTGGTGAGAGGCGCCGAGCAGGAGTGGGCATACTTGTTGCCCCCCATCTTGGTGCCTGTACGTTGGGGTTCACCCCGGTGAACGAGAGGGTAGCCTCCCTTCGCCTACGTGTGGGGGGACGGGCTCTGACTGTTGTTTGTGCCTATGCGCCAAACGGCAGCGCAGATTACCCACCCTTTTTGGAGTCCTTGGAGGGGGTATTGGAGAGTGCGCCTCCTGGGGACTCCCTTGTTCTACTGGGGGACTTCAACGCTCACGTGGGCAATGACAGTGAGACCTGGAGGGGTGTGGTTGGGAGGAACGGCCCCCCTGATCTGAACCCGAGTGGTGTTCTGTTATTGGACTTCTGTGCTCGTCATGGATTGTCCATAACGAACACCATGTTCAAGCATAAGGGTGTCCATATGTGCTCTTGGCACCAGGACACCCTAGGTCGCAGTTCGATGATCGACTTTGTTGTCGTCTCATCTGATCTGCGGCCGCATGTCTTGGACACTCGGGTGAAGAGAGGGGCGGAGCTGTCAACTGACCACTACCTGGTGATGAGTTGGCTCCGATGGTGGGGGAGGATGCCGGTCAGACCTGGCAGGCCCAAACGTATTGTGAGGGTCTGCTGGGAACATCTGGCAGAGTCTCCCGTAAGACGGAGCTTTAACTCCCACCTCCGGGAGAGCTTTGAACACGTTCCGGGGGAGGTGGGGGACATTGAGTCTGAGTGGGCCATGTTCCGCGCCTCTATTGTCAAGATGGCTTATCGGAGCTGTGGCCGCAAGGTTGTTGGTGCTTTTCATGCAATATCATGCAACCCTCAAACCCGGTGGTGGACACTGGTGGTGAGGGATGCTGTCAGGCTGAAGAAAGAGTCCGATCTGGCCTTTTTGGCCTGTGGGACCCCAGAAGCAGCTGATGGGTACCGGCAGTCCAAGCGGCATGCAGCTCGGGTGGTCACTGAGGCAAAACTCGGGCGTGGGAGGAGTCCGGAGAGGCCATGGAGAATAACTTCCATATGGCTTTGAGGCGATTCTGGTCCACCATCCAACGTCTCAGGGGGGGAAGCAGTACGCCACCAACACTATTTATAGTGGGGGTGGTGTGCTGCTGACCTTAACTCGGGATGTCGTGGGTCGGTGGGCAGAATACTTCGAAGACCTCCTCAATCCCACTGACATGTCTTCCACTGAGGAAGCGGAGTCTGGGGATTTTGGGTCGGGCTCTCCAGTCTCTGGTGCTGAGGTCACCAAGGTGGTTAAAAAGCTCCTTGGTGGTAGGACCCCAACGGTGGATGAGATTTGCCCAGAATTCCTCAAGGCTCTGGATGTTGTGGGGTTGTGTTAGCTTACACGACTCTGCAAGATAGCATGGACATCGGGAGCAGTTCCCTTGGATTAGCAGACTGGGGTAGTGGTCTCCCTATTCAAAAAAGGGGACCATAGAGTGTGTTCCAACTACTAGGGGATCAAACTCTTAAGCCTCCCTGGTAAGGTCTATTTGGGGGTTCTGGAGAGGACAGTCCGTCGGATAGTCGAACCTCTGATTCAGGAGGAGAAGTGTGGTTTTCGTTGTTGTAGTGGAACACTGGACCAGCTCTACACCCTTAGAAGGGTCCTAGAGGGTGAGTGGGAGTTTGCCCAACCAGTCTACATGTGCTTTGTTGACTTGGACAAGGCGTTCGACTGCGTCCCTCGGAGAGCCCTGTGGAGTTTAAGTATCTCAGGGTTTTGTTCACGAATGAGGGAAAAATGGAACGTGAGATCGATAGGCGGATAGGTGCAGCGTTGGCAGTGAAGCGGGCACTGTACCTGTCTGTCATGGTGAAGAGAGAGCTGAGTCAAAAGGCGAAGGTCTCAATTTACCGGTTTATCTACGTTCCTACCCTTATCTATGGTCATGAGCTTTGGGTTGTGACTGAAAGAACGAGATCTCAAATACAGGCGGCCAAAATGAGTTTTCTCCGCAGGGTGTCTGGGCTCTCCCTTAGAGATAGGGTGAGAAGCTCGGTCATCCGGGAGCAGTGTTGGGTGTAACGCGTTACTTAGTAACGCGTTACAGTAATTACATTACATTTTTCAGTTACGTAGTAGTGTAACGCACTACTTTGAAAATGCCTGTAATATATTACAGTTACTAACAAAACCTTACATTCGTTACTTGCGTTACAATCAGGACCTTTCGGAGAATATTTTTTTAATTTTTTTTATTTTACCTTTCGGAGAATAGTTGTGGGACGAGGACGACGGAGCAGACGCATGACTGTCACGGGGGGAAAACAAAGACGTACGCGATGACGTCGGAACGTCATACGTCAACGTACATAGACATATAAAGGTACATAGACATACATTGGAGGGAATGAACAACAACATGGCGGAGGTGGAGGAGAACGCGGCAATGTCATTTTATGGATGGAAGTATTCATATTATTTTTCTTTTGTCACGAGAAAGGACAAGAACATTACAGTAGTGTGCAAGCTATGTCTGGGCCACAACAAGACACTGTCTACTGCTGCGAACTCGACGTCAAATCTTTACAAGCATTTACAAAGACAACACGCTAATGCTAAGCTAGTTGCTAAAGAGCCGCAGAGGGATGGTGCAAGTTTGATGCCGCCACCGTTTAAGCAGGCTCGGCTTGAATTTCACCGCCAGGCAACCACTACAAAGGCTGAGGTAAACAAACTTGTAAACAAACATTTCAGATGTTTTATTTTTTATTTTGTTTTATTTTTTTAAAACAGAAGTTTTACATTTTGATATTGTCATACCTTTTGAATGGCACGTTTACATATGCATTGTGCTTGTTATGTAGCACTGCTGTTTTACTTTTTCATCAAAAATGAGTGTCAAAAAGATCTCTAATATCATTATTGAAAGATAAAAATTAATACAGGTTAAATCTCAGGTATTAGAGTAATCCGAAAGTAATGTAACTAAGTTACTTTCAGAACTGAGTAACTAAGTAGTGTAATATGTTACTTTTTTTAAAAGTAACTAGTAATGTGTAACTAATTACTTATTTTGGGTAACTACCCCAACACTGTCCGGGAGGGACTCAGAGTAGAGCCGCTGCTTCTCCACATCGAGAGGAGCCAGTTGAGGTGGCTCGGGCATCTGGTTAGGATGCCTCCTGGACGCCTCCCTGGTGAGGTGTTCCGGGCATGTCCCACCGGGAGGAGACCCAGAGGAAGACCCAGGACACGCTGGAGGGACTATGTTTCTCGGCTGGCCTGGGAACGCCTTGGGATTCCCCCAGAGGAGCTGCTCCATGTGGCTGGGGAGAGGGAAGTCTGGGCCTCCCTACTTAGGCTGCTACCCCTGCGACCCGACTCCGGATAAGCGGAAGAGAATGGATGGCTGGATGGATGGATGGATGGATGGATGGATGGATGGATGGATTGATGGATGGATGGATGGATGGATGGATGGATGGATGGATGGATGGATGGATGGATGGATGGATGGATGGATAGACCATTATTGTCAATGCACCAGAGTACAACAAAATTTGGGTATTGATGAAATAGTGAGTACGGTAATTGCAAGAAAATGGCAAAATTTGAAATGTTTGCAACCAGTCAACTAGTAAGAGTGTTCTGTGCATCCAGTTTTTTAATATCACAACCTATTTTTGTGTGCACAGCTTGTATTCTAGGCCAGGCACATTTTTTATTTTTTTATTTTGGCACTTCTGTCAGAAAAGCAGATAAGTTAGAAATGATCTCTTCTGTTCAATGCACAACACAACTCTTTAACTGTACTGGGTTTTTCCCTCTCCAAGGACAGTTTTAACCAAGAACTGGCAAAGAAATATTAAGAAAGAATCCCTTTGAACAAACATATCTGGCTTCTTGGGCAGGAAATAAATAAAAGTGCAGACATAGGTGAAAGTGGAGAGTGATTTTTATATACTAGCCTCCTAAACTTGTTACATGAACAAACAGAACAGAGCTGTGGGAGACAAATACCTGATTGGTGGACAAAGGTATCCACAACTTTATTTGGACACAGATAAGCAGCTTGCAGGGTCAATGTGAGGGGGCTTGGTTAGATAAGAACCAAGGCCACAAACTGAAAGCAGTCTGTGAAATATCAGGGCACCAAAGTCAAAAACACAACCCGAGTCTCTTTCCTTCTCTGCTCTTGCTTTACTATTATAACAAAAGTCTTCCATCTTAATCCCCTCAGCAGACCACCCTGTGCCCTCTGACCCCTCCTTTCAAATGACATCATAATTTAATTACCCAGTCCCAGAGCTTGGTAGAAACAGGGCTACAGACACTCAAAACAGCTGAACCATCTTATCTGACACCACACCAAACTCTCCTTTTCAAGTTATGAGTCGATCAGGATTTTCTTGGGAAAGTCTCTTACCAGGTTAGTCAAATGAGCGAGCTGGTTCTTGTGGACGTCCCTCCTCTCAACACGGTGCTCATGGGCCTTCAGTGCCAGAACAGGAGATTCTGTGGAGGTTCGCTGGAGCTAAAGGATACAGACACTCGTAAGAACAAAGCATATACCATATTTTCCGCCGTACTTGTTGCAATGCCCTTTAAGTCGCATCAGTCCAAATATGTCTAATAAAGTGGAAAAATCCATGAATATGTTGCTTCTCCGTATACGTTGCATCTATTATGTGTCACTGCTGACGCGTCGTGTTTGTTATGCGTCACCACTGACAACCCGGAAATATGGGTTAGTGTTGTGCCAAAATTCGATGGGCTGCCAAATGGCAGCCGCGGGAGCATGCACGGGAGGACTTTACCAAGAATTTAACAAGATTAACACTTAAAACAATTATTTGTTTGCTCAAAATTATAGTAAATGTGTGTAGCAATCATGTCTGCTAATGCACTTTGAAGGTCAAATCATCTGCATCTCAAAACCTGATACAGTACGTGGAAGTAAACGCATGAGCGCAACGAGTCGCTGTGCAAATTTAACAAAATAAACGCCTCAAAACAATCATTTGTTTGCTTGAATTTATATTAAATGTGTGTATCAATCTAACATTTGCTTAATAAATGCACTTTAATGGTCAAATCAGCTGAATTTCAAAAGCCGATATGAGGAAGGATACGCGTGTCGCGATGAGTCGCTGTACAAATTTAACAAGATAACTACCTAAACAATTATTTGTTTGCTTGTAATATAGCAAAGGTGTTTCTCAGTCTAACATTTGCTTAATAAATGCACTTTAATGGTCAAATCAGCTGCATTTCAAAAATAGATTTGCTGCCTCGGTGCTCTGTGAAAGCGCATAGGGAGAAAAAAAAGGAAGAACGCGGCTTGTTTCTCCAAAATTTAACAAGAAAAGCACTTAAACAATTATTTGTTTGCTTGAAATTATAGCAAAGGTGTGTCTCAGTCTGACATTTGCTTAATAAATGGACTTTAATGGTCAAGTTAGTTGCATTTTGCCGGGGCAGTGAAGCTGGATTGACGGTTCCAAGCAGTAAGCAGAATGAAGGTGGGGAGATTATGGCAGGCCGATTGAGTCATTAATAGCTGATGAAGATTCTCAGTCATCCAGGACATGGTAAATTCAAAAAAGTTCAAGGGGAAAAAAGTATAAAACAAAGTATAATAAATAAAGTCCAGTTGTTTTTGTCTTGAATTTTTTTGAATTTGTCATTATAGCCACGTTTACCTATTACAGCAAACCCCCTACTTACGACTCCATCGACCTACGAACAACGGGACCTACGAACGTATCATATTTAATAAAAATATGAAATTACTGTATTAAAAAATAATAATAATAATAATAATTTTTTGTGTGTTTAAATGTTCTTAATTTCATGTGTACATCACTTTGTTGCAGCTGTGGTTGTTTTAAAGGCTTTATAAATAATAATTATGATAAAAATGATCATATCATTTTTGAGCAATCTTGGGCAGCAGGAAGTAGGTCTTCAGTTTACACGGTCACAAATTAATGTAGAACACCGGACGCCATTTTAGGTTCAGTCACGGGGGTCTCCGGTCACAAATTAATGTAGAACACCGGACGCCATTTTAGGTTAGCTGCCGGGAGCCGGCCTTTGAAAACTGGTGACCAGGATCGCATCATATGGATTAATTACTAGCTGGAATCGCTCTGTGAGCTCTGTGGACGTCTCAGGCTGGAGCAGCAGCTGCAGATTGATCGCCGCACCGCCGCTCCAACACCAGCCCATGGCCTGGCTAGCAGAAGCTAGCCAGCTAGCTAACACAGGCCTTGAGCAGCTGCTGGTGGTTCACTCGGCGGCTGCCGCGCTGCTCGGCCCGACAACAATCATGGCAACGCAAGGCAACCTAAGATGTCGGCTTTGACCATCTCAAAGTAAGAAAATATATTTTTATTTATTCTGTAAATGTGAATAGCAATGTTTAACATTACAGTACACTACTGTACATGCTTAAATGTGTGCGCGCGCTCCGTTAGCGGTATTTCCACGACCTACGAACGGAATAAGGACCTACGAACTGGACGCTATTTTCACCCCCTAGCTACGGCAGAATCGAGCTGCGAACAGTTCTTATCTCCCTAACTCGTACGTAACTAGGGGGTTACCTGTACATGATACAACAGCATGCCATAATACTATTACTACTCTGCTGCTGTCAAGTGGCTGAAAGTGGTACAGCTCTTCTTTTTTTTCCCCCCAGTCAGAATGAATGAAAACAGTCATATCTCAGCCAAAACATGGTTTATAAATATGGGAAAATATCCATAAATATGTCGCTTTGGCTTATAAGTCGCAGGACATGTAAATTATCAAAAACTGTGACTTATAGGCTGAAAAATACGGTCCAAACTACACTCTCTCGTCAATACAAACCCTGATGTTAGACGACTTCTATGGGAACAAATTCCAGTCTTGTATATTTTGTGCTTGTAAATTAGAACAAGTACACAAAATTAACTTGTGTACGGTAATAATATTTTTACAGACAAAAATCTTCTTTTTTTTTTTTTTTACAAACTCTTGAATTCTTATCTATGGACGCTCAAATATGTAATTATACATTCTCTTGTGCTTGATTTACAAGCACAAAATATATATGACTGGAATTTGTGCCCATAGATCTGAGGTTTCTTCTCATTAATCAGTAGCATGAGAGCATTACAATTAAGGGTTTTTGTGGTAATTCAGTGTGCAGCATTAGGTCACAGCTAAAACAAGTGACTACTTGCAATCGTGCTCAACGCCTGCCACATGTAAACAAAAACAACCGTATGGAAATGCTTTGGCCCACAGAACCTTAAAGGCTTCTTGGTGTAAAGGGGGTGTTGCTGCGTATTGAAGATGGGTGATTATGGAGCTGCTTGAGGTGGTTCCTCAGGCTGTGCTGAAAACAGGGATGAGCTTCAAGTTCAAAGCAGTGGTGGGGTAAGCGTTTCGGGTGGGGCTGGGAAGCTGGGAGGTGGGTGTGGGCAAAACACAAGGAATCAGGGAGGAGGACCTTCTCTAACGTAGCCTAATCTGACCCCGAGAGGTGTGCATGAGAGATTCTCACCCTGAGTTTCAGGTGGTTCATGTTTTTGTCCACAGTGCAGTTGATGGAGCCTTCGGTGGAGAACTCCAGAGGGTAGAGGAGAGTGCGTCCCTGGACACGGAGAGGGCAGCGCAGCTCCAGTAAGGTGTTGCTGATCTGGCTTGGGCCGTTGTTTACAAGCTGAAAAAAACAACAACCTTATTTTAATTCTCAGATGAGCAAATTATGGCTCACCCAGGACTGTTTTTAATTTGAAGCCAGCTTTTACTGTGCTTTTACTTTGAAGGCAAGCAGAAGTTTAGTTCAGCAATCTCCTGATTACGTGCTAGGAGCAGTCCCTCCACTGTTGGAGCTTGGGATTCACAGAAACAAACATAAAAAATAAAAAATAAAACTATAACAGATGACGAATGCAGAGTTTGTAACAATATATTGAAATCTGTTTATTTTCAGTAGGTTTAGTTTATGAAAAACAGAATGCTGTTTTTAAGCATTGTAAACTACACCAGCACCATCAGAGTCAACAGATGGAGAAACAAGAAAAGACATGCACAGATGATTTTTCACTGGAGAAAAAAGAAACAGAAATAACTATTTCACATTTAGTTCAATGCTGTTTTTTAAAATACTACAAAGACGTACACATTTATTTGACAATCAATTTGCGAAAGTTCATTATTGTTAATAAATATTATAAAGAAAATTTTAATTCTTTATATAACTTGTTTTTATTGTCCACTACCAGTGTCAACTCTTCTTGGCAGATAAAGAACATTATATTTATGACTACTTATATAATTTGCAGAACTTAGTTTAGCCTGTTGATCGGGCCTTCTGTAGCAGGCCCAGTTGTGTATGTGGCCCTTTGAGGTAAAAAAAACTCTGCCCGCCACTCGTTTAATATAACCAGAAGAGTCCATCATTTATTTATTTATAGCAGAAGCTACGATGCTACCACAGAGTTCCTCCCCCACATCACTCTTTGTTATCTGGAGTTCATTTTCATTTGGGGTTTCTTTTTTCTTTTTGCTGCTCTAAAAAGTTTTGTTTTCTTTTTTGCGAAAAGGAGGCTCAAACTCAGTTTGCTCCACCCTGATGAGTGTGCACAGATAACAGTGTGGCTGATTACCTCATAAATGTGCTCCACAGCAGGCCCCACATCCTGTTCCACTGTATAGGTTTTGGGCACTTTCCAGTTGGCCGGTGGAAAGAAGACCTTATCTGGCCGAGACACACTTTGAAAAGGGAAGGAGGGCTGTGAGAACATCTGTACAGAGACCTAATGAAGTCCCACAAGTTCAAAATAATGAATCCTAATCTCACCCCTGAAGGATGACGTCTGCCTGAACAACCACCTCCAGCTTGTAGGACACAACTTCACTATGAGAATTATTTTCATTTTTGCTGTGGAAACAGGGAAGAAAAGAAAACAATCATGATAAACTGAGGCCAGCTGAGAGAAGTGGAGATTAATTTGAATTAGATTCAGTAAATATCACACAAGCTGTTTCTGCTGTGTGGCATGCCTAAATGATACCTGCGAATCTGGACATCAAACTGGACAGTTCTGTGTGTGTCCTTGAGGCGTGGCACAGTGAACCGTAGACCTGCCCAAAGCTGTGAAAGTAAACATCAAACATAAATGTCATTGATTATTTAGACCACACTCAGATATATGATATCATTTTTACATAGCAGGTTAGTGAAGTGAAATTTCTGGGTGTCATCATTGATGACAAACTGACTTGGAAACATCATGTAAATTCAGTAAAAGCAAGGATAGCGAGATCTATTGCTGTTCTATACAAAGTCAGGAACCTGTTAAATGATAAAGCTCTGTACTTGTTGTACAACCCAATTGTTGTTCCACATGTGATTTATTGTATTGACATCTGGGGTAAAGGATGTAAAACGTTTACGGAACCAGTTTTTTTGTTACAGAAAAGAGCTATAAGAATAATTACCAGAAAAGGATATTGTCACCCATCTAGCACACTGTTTCACCAATTGAAGTTGTTATAGTTCAGTGACTTGGTGGATTACAATATTCTGTCAGTCATGTATAGAGCTCATAAAGAAGAATTACCATTTAATATCCAAATACTTTTTGTTAAACGTAAAAGCTGTTATAATCTAAAGGGAGAAGACATTTTTGTTAAACCCAAATACAGAACCAGTTCGAGGGGTCGGTCATCCTCAATTCAGGGAATTGGTTTGTGGAATGTTTTGGATACTGAAATTAAAAACGTTGCTTCATTATTTATATTTAAGAAATTAATCAAAACAAAATTATTACATGGATATATATAAATTGTTTTTTGTGTGTTATTTTGTAATTTGATGATTATGATTATGAGATATTTTTATTGTGTTATTTGTTGATTTTTTTTGTTTGAATTGACTGTTAGTAAAAGGGGGCAGATATAATAAGATTTTTTCTTCATTCTGCCACCCTTCGTTTTATTTCTTAATATTGTAGTCTCATTTGTGATTGTTTTTTTTGTGTTATATTTTAAAATGAATACATTTAATAAAATTAATAAAATAAAATAAAAACATAGAATGATAGAACGATTAGAAAACGTAAAAAATATAAGAATTTTAGAAGTGGATTGAATGTTAATTGTTCTTCATTAGCGAATATTTTTCCTAAAAGAATATCTGTTAATGAAGAACAGTTAAAGCTCAGAGTTGTTTCACTTCCCAAACTACCGTAAGCAGCTCATCACATCCTGACTGCCTTTTTCTAAGATAAATATTAGAGCTATACTGGTAGCTCAGATCTTTAAAAACAGGCTTTTGTGGAAAAGTTCTGAAAAATAATGATCTTACATGTTGTAGATAGCTCTTTAAATGGCCTCAGTTTTTTAAAAAAAGTTTAATTCTCCGGGTCGGGGAGGAGGTCCTGCCCCAAGTGGAGGAGTTTAAGTATCTCAGGATCTTGTTCACGAATGAGGGAAAACTGGAGCGTGAGATCGATAGGCGGATAGGTGCAGCGTCCGCAGTGAAGCGGGCGCTGTACCGGTCTGTCGTGGTGAAGAGAGAGCTGAGTCAAAAGGCAAAGCTCTCAATTTACCGATCGATCTACGTTCCCACCCTCATCTATGGTCATGAGCTTTGGGTTATGACCGAAAGAACAAGATCTCGGATACAAGCGGCTGAAATGAGTTTTCTCCGCAGGGTGGCTGGACTCTCCCTTAGAGATAGGGTGAGAAGCTCAGTCATCCGGGAGGGACTCGGAGTAGAGCCGCTGCTTCTCCACATCGAGAGGAGCCAGTTGAGGTGGCTCGGGCATCTGGTTAGGATGCCTCCTGGACGCCTCCCTGGTGAGGTGTTCCGGGCATGTCCCACCGGGAGGAGACCCAGAGGAAGACCCAGGACACGCTGGAGGGACTATGTTTCTCGGCTGGCCTGGGAACGCCTTGGGATTCCCCCAGAGGAGCTGCTCCAAGTGGCTGGGGAGAGGGAAGTCTGGGCCTCCCTACTTAGACTGCTACCCCCGCGACCCGACCCCGGATAAGCGGAAGAAGATGGATGGATGGATGGTTTAATTCTGATCTGCTCTAGTCCAAACATGGCCAAAACCAAAGTGGGTTTCAAAAGTTTTATTGTGTTTTATGTAAATGCTATTGCATAAAGTCTAATGCTAATGTGAGTTTCACATGGTAATTAGTTCATAGCTGTTTGCAAACACAGTGACAGCTCGAGGGGATGCACTGAGTGTTCTCTGCTGCTGGAAAATAATATGTTGCCACCACAGTTTACGCCCTTTTTGTAGGCTGGTTAATATATTTTGTACATTTTGTACAATGTTAGAAGCCAGGGATATCTCCACAGTTTTCTTCTCTATCCTGTCACTGATTTTGAATTAGCATACCTGTTTTGAATTTTACCTGCCAGGTGAACCTGGAAATTTCACCAGCAGAGATGGTTTCAAAACCTTGCAACCAACAAAGCGGCTACAGGCACGCTAACTCAGAAGCAGCAGGTGATGGGAGTTAAAGTGTATTTATTTCATTACCAGAGAAAAGTTCACCTCAATTCTGCTCCTTCCCTAAAAGACTATTATTAGTTTGATTCATTTCTTTTAACTCAGCTCCCTACTTATTGTTAAATTCTTGGTTGTCAGAAACCTGCTATGCTCCACTAGCACAGAACCTGATTTAGTTTGCTAGTTAGCTAATTAGCGTAGCTAGCTAGTTACTTTCTGCACAATCAATGCTGGAATAAGCTCATGTTACAGCACTTGTTAATTTGGTAGAATAAATGGTAAATAAACTGTACTTATATATCTCCTTTCTATCTCATCAAGACACTCAAAGTGTTTTACAACACAATCTGTGCCTCATTTACCCATTCATACTCTACTATATGTATACAAAGAATAATCAGTGCTTTCACATTCATACACTGATGGGACACACAGAAGCAATGAGGGATTCAGCGTCTTGCCCAGGGACACTTCAGCATGTGACTACTGGTGGAATTGAACCCCCGACTCTCCCACTGGAGGACAACTGCTCTAACCACTCAGCCACAACCGTCCCATTCGTTGGAATAAATTTGTCTTAAAGTTACAAATGCTACCGGTAGTTTCAGGAGGTTTCGTGTTTTCTTGTCAGATTTTCTTACGTCTCTTCACCTGACCAATGTCCGTCGAAGTAGTAGGTCCACAGTCTGCTACTGTCTCGGCCCTACTTAGGTCTGCATGACACAGCTTTAGACTCTTTACATTGGGTGATGTCACCTAATTCCAGTTTAGCACTTAGGAAATCCTTGGCCCAGAGGAAGTTAAAGGTTTCAAGCAAGCTGAGTCGAACTGAACGTCTGCACATCGTTTAACTGGAACACGCAAAAGAAAGCCCTTCGTTAGGGGTCGTCACAGCGAACTAAGTTGCACGAGGACTTGGCAATTGTTTTTACGCCGGATGTCCTTCCTGACACGACCACAGACCACCGAGCTAACACAGCCCTCTGTGTGGAGCAGAGAGCTGATATCTAGGGTTCCCGGGGGAGCAGATGGTGTGGGTTAAGGGCCTTGCTCAAGGGCCTAGAGTGGGGCAGATGAGGGTGGAGACAGGTGTGACTACTTCACTTATCCCACCCACATTTTTTTATGTCGTCGGTACTAGGGCTGCACGATTAATCGCATTTGCGATTATCTCGCAATATGTTAAAACGCGATTCATTAATCGCACAGGCTGCGATTTGACTGGTCACGTGACTTGGGAGTGAGCCGCTCTGGCCGCGCGCAGCTCTGAGCGGAGCAAAACAGAGCAGAGCAGGGAGGAGGAGACCGTGCGCTCCAACATAGTTGCTTCAGGCTCGACAGAAGTCATAAAAGTTATAAATTCAGGTAAGTTAGCCCATGTAAACGTGTATCTGATCTTAGAGGCTGAAACACCGAGACCGCGGGAGATAAACAGAGCACGAGCTGGTCATGTGACCGGGTCTGTTTTGACGGTGCCCGGTTAGCAGCTAGCTCAGCAAGCTAACGTTCTGCGTGAAAAAGCGCATTAATTATCTGATTTAAAAAAAAACAGTTGTGTCATTAGTGATATGAATTAATACAGAACCAGTAAAAATAATCGCATTTTAAATCGCAATCGCAATTTATAGAAAAAAAATCGCGATTCGATTATTTTCCAAAATCATTCAGCCCTAGTCGGTACCGGGGCTTGAACCGACGATCACAAGCTCACCTTCTCTAACCTCTGCGCCACCACTCCCCTAGCTTAATTAAACAACATACAGTATACCCCTTGATTATTTGCAAGGTTATGCTTAATCTCAATTGCATTGTAACGTTTTTTGCAAAAAAATTGATTTTAAAGTTTTAAAGGGTGCCAAAAGAAAAGTAAGATGCAGCACATCTTGAAGTAAAATGTAGCACTTTGTGTGTGTATACTGTATATATTCCTCATGTTGTTCAAAAAGCTATACAGTATACAACAAGTTTGATGTTTATTGTTCAGAATGTTGCCACAGAACCATTTCAGAAGATCTAAACTATTGTTTTAGGTTCATGTAACCAATGTGATTCTAATCTAAAAAAAGAAAACTATTGAGTAGATTCACAATCCAAGTTCTTGATGAGCCTAAGCTTTGTAAAAGTGGTAGGTCTTTCTGTCTCTTCCCTCGTACTGTATTTAGTTGTCAGGTTTTCTCTGCAGAACCATTAAAACATTAAAGCCAAACAGAGGAACCATTCCCAGCAGGAAGCTGAAATTACAGGTGGAACCTTTACTTTCCTGTCACAACATTTCCTTACGCATGCAATGTTTCCTGTGCTATTCCCACCATAACCTGCACAGTTCATCCTCCAAACACCAGCTACCGTAAACACCGGTGTATAATACGCTCTGGTGTATAATACGCTTTGGCCAATATTTGGAAATAAATCAGAAAAATCGGTAGATAATACGCTTCGGTGTATAATACGCGCTACCGTGACAGTCTTTTTTATGGCCACTAGATGACGCCAGGATATGCCTCCAGGTACAGTCTGCAGGTAAACAGACTACAGGGTGCATTAGCGTCCATAGAGGCCAAAACTGGTACTGCACAATTTTTAGGCCAAAATGAAAAAGCGAATCAGAGCCAAAAATGGGTCTAAAAATATGGGAAAAAATCTGTAGATAATACGCTTCGGTGTATAATACGCAGGACATTCAAATGAGCAATAAAAATGCGTATTATACACCGGTGTTTACGGTATTTCCTTTAAAAATGGTGCTGGACTGTATGCCATGCAAACCAGAACGGTGTTCTTACATTGGTGCCAGCCTTCATTGGGTTGCCCAGATCACAGCTGAGGTAGCGGGTCTGGTTCTCGGTCTCATAGCTGCAGGTGAGCTGGGTTAAACTCTGAGAAGAAAAAGGGCACACCAACATATTAGTTCCAGAAAGCTGCAGATTATTTCTGCCTATTCTGGTGAGTTTCATCTTACCTCATTGTTGCGAGCAATACCGATGTAGTCCGATTCAGGAGGCAACACTACATGCAGCTCTGCCTCATATGCTCCTCCCTCTCCTTCGTTCCTCGCATTGAAAGTCAAGGTCACAGAGTTGTCATCACCGAGGTAGACTTCCTTTCTGTCGCTGTGGGTACAATCAAGACAAAATGAAGAATAACTGGGTCAGTTGTTGAATTTCTTATCATTCTAAGGCTATAAACGACCCCACATACTCGGGCGTACTTCCCTCTGTGGAATTCTGCGCGTACTCGAGGCAAACTCAATGCGGACTCGAAGCAGATGTCCACCGGCCATGTCCGCGCAAAAATCATTTTTTATGACTGCATACGCGTACTCGTGTCGCACAATAAACTGCCCGGTGAGAAACGGTGTCCACATCAAACTGTTTTGTACACGACACCAACCGCTCTCAGATAATGGCTTTCAGAGAGCAAGAAATTTGTGGGAGGAAATAGCTCAGATCCTACGTAAGGACGAGGCACTTTGTCGAGCTAAATGGAAATACCCCAGGGACAGATTTGTTAAGGCAAGAAATATGAGAGGAAAAAGTGAGGATGGGGCAAAAGTGGGGTGTCCTATCTATTTTTTCTATGCTACCTTGGCTGGACACCTTTGTAAAATGCTGGGAGACATAGACAATCTGTACGCATGAGTATGAAATCTCAACCGTCTGCGGACAGTACATGCAGAGTCTGCACGGCTCATGGAGTACACACAGTACGCCCGACTATATGGGGGCCTTAAGGGGTCATAAGAGGCAGCTGTAGTGCAGTGGTAGGGAAGCCAACTTGGGACTAGAGAGTCGCAGGTTCAACTCCCTGCCATGCCCTCATGTTGTGGTGTCCTTGTGACATTATGTCCTTCTAAAAAAGCTAAGTCTGGTCCTCTGGACTGGATTTTTAAAGTGTA
>JBBPBX010004490.1:2489-19083 GCA_038048925.1 Garcialebias charrua | reverse complement strand
CAAACCACTGAAGACCGTCTGATGACGTACACTAGGGGGTGGCAGAGGGAGGGGTCTCTAGCTCGTCTTCCGGGTTCAGTTGTTGTGTTAACTGTACCTCGGACGGTCTTTGATGAGATTAAAAGTTTTTTTTTATGTTTGGGGTGATCTACACTGGAGAGAACAGCAGCCTGTCAGCAGCAACTGTAAAAATGCCACGTTTCTTACCGGAGTTTGGTTCCAATTCATGGAGGGTCGATCCGGTAAGTTTAAAAAGTCCAAAAAGAGCAGAGGCTCTCCCGACTGTTTGCCGGATGCGTCGAGCCTCCAGAGATCAACATTTGGGACGTCGGCGGCTCGACGGCTAGGTTGCTTTGGACGCGCGCGTGCCCGCGAAGGGAACTACAGGCTGCCGCCGCGCCGCTTCGATCACTCGAATCGCGCCGCTTCCCTGGTCGCCGTGACTCCACACGTCTCCTCATAGACTTTGAATGTAAACCGGCCGCTTCAGCCGCCCGAAATCGGGGCAGTGGGTACCAGGCATCAGTCTGGTCCTCTGGACTGGATTTTTAAAGTGTATGTCCAGAGGACCAGACTTAGCTTTATTAGATTTTTCTACCTGAATTATTTAGCATGTATCAGGTTATTATGTCCTTCTGTTTTTCTGTCTTTATTTTCCTTTTCTGTTTCTTGTGTTTGTCACTCTGGTCCCTGTCATTCTTCACTCACTCCTCAGTCTGTCTCATCAGCCTCTAATCAGTCACACCAATTTCCAATCAGTATCATCCCAGGTGCACTCATGAATCACTCTCCCTCAGCCTTATTTAAACCTCCCCTCCTCTCCACTAGAACATCTGTTCATTGCTCTGTACACATACAGACATTCCAGTCCTCTGTTCTGCTTGTTCCTGTTTTGCCTGATGACCCATTTTTGTCCTATACTTGTTCATCTGATAAGGTGCCCCACAGTGCAAAAGAAGTTCTAAATTTATTTGCTTCTACTGTTACTACAGGAATGTCTTTGCAAATAACTACAGAATATCATCTCAATAATTGGGTAATGCAAACCTGATATCAATGTAAAGGCTTAAAAATAACATTTGCATGAACAGCTAGGACATTTGGGACTGGAGCTGATTTAAACTGGCAGCAACTACTTTGTAATATTGGTCTTGGCTGTTTGATATTTGGACTTAAACTCATTTTCTTCAAAGTGAGGTCAATCAAAGAGTTATCGTTAACAGGTAGGATAATAATTAACGTTTCCACACAACCCACTTCAAATTGGATGGACTTTCCCTTTATTCACTAACTTTTTTCATGATTACTGGTACATAAAAAACCTGATTAGCTACTGACCTGAAAGTCAACCATAGTCTGAGTCAAACTGGCATCATTAAGGACTAAAAACACCACAAAACCTAGAAGCCTCCCTGAGGGACCCCCCGCTCTAACAGGTGATGTGATTAGGCAGCAGAATAAAAGAACATAATACCCCCATTTCCACAAAATCTCCTAAATTGTAGTCACCCTGTCAACTCCTCCAAGTACCGTGACATTTCTGCAATTTAGTACAAAACAGACACAAACAACACGGTTGTGCTAAACATTTTCTACATCTGTTGCCAAGATAATTTCATGTGTGACAGATAGGCCATACGTTTTAAAAAATGGAGGCAGATGGTAGATAAATATAGGAATGTGAAATCAAAATGACAGAGCAGTAAAGGGAGCATCAGGGAGGTTGTTATTTTTGAGAAAAATGCTAACAGATTTCTTGAATCAGAGTGTGGCAGCCCCCGGGTGCTCCTGATGGCTTCAGAGGCTGACGAGGTTGCTTTCTGGCAAGCAGTTATCCAAACACGTTCCTTGATCTCCTCGGTCTTTAAACTATTCGGTAAATGAAGAACATTGCTGCTTATTGTTTTTCTAAGATGGCGTGACACTCCCATTCAAAGCTGTGGCGATTAAAACTCACGTATGTTACAGCTAAACAAAGCAACCAGAGCAACAGAAACAACTGTATTCATGCTTTATCACACAAACTAAAGGTCCTGTTTGAGCAGGAAGGACTCGGGGAGTTCAGCATTTGTGACCCTGTTCAGAGTTGACTGTGCATATTGTAATAAATTCTACTTTATTTCCTGAAAGCCATATGCTCTGGGATTTTCAGATAAATACAAGGATATGAACAGACGCACCTATAAACTGCAAGCTTCAAGTCAGGAACACAGATGTTGTCTTCTCCACAGTCCAGCAGAATCTGAGCCTGAAAGAAGCACATGTGAGTGATAAGTTTTAATATAATGTTCTTGATCGCACAGATTCTTATATTTGTATTCATTATAAAGGACAAAAGGTGAACTGATAATGCTTTTTATTATTATTATTTTGGCTGTTAGCAAACCAATCTGCAGAGGGTTTTTTTTTTATAAAACTTTCAGGAATAAAACATTGAATGCCCATCTACAATTTAACATCTGCTGAAGTCGACATCATTCAATATGACTGCCACAGCCAACTGACATTATAAAACACAAAATTTACTATAATTCTGTCAATTTACAGATGTTTTACTAAAACTTGGTATACAAAAGGTTGGACTAAAGGTTGGACTAAAATAGCTTCAACTCTCATTTATGAACATAGATGACGTCAGTCTAAAATTCTGGCATGAAAGCTAACGGACGATAAGCATTTCTTCAAGAAATGCCCAGCCTTTAATTTTACATGTGAGAAGAACATGATGAATCACAGATTTGTTAAAAGTAGACAGCATGATTTGTGTGACAAGATCCAACATGTACCATGACTCACACGTTCCACCCCTGCATCCCAAACACCAACACACACACATTTTTGTTCAGAAAAACTAGAGTAGCATCTATAGCTAATTTCCATTGAAAACAAAGTGAGGACCAGGCAAATTCAAAACCTTCAATACAAAAAACAACTGGACTTTATTTGTGACAGAAGACGTTTTGCTCCTCATCCAAGGAGCTTTCTCGATTCAAGAGCGGAGAGTGTGGGGTTCAGGTTTTAAAGGACATCTTCTCAAACTCCCACACTGCTCCTAGGGTATCCTTCCCAAAATGCTTGGCAATATGCTGGTGAAGATTCTCAGTCATCCAGGACATGATCAATTCAAAAACCCTTGTCCCTTGTTTTTTTAATTTATCATGTCCTGGATGACTGAGAATCTTCACCAGACCAGGCAAATGTCCTCACTTCCCAAAATGACCCCATTTTTTGGGGGTTAAAAACATATGATGGTCCTCACTATGTAGCAGAAACAAGAACACACACACACACACACCTGGATGCCGTTTTTCCCCCAAGAGATCGTCAAAATACTGCAGCTCATACAAACAATACAGTCTGATACAGTATCATGACAAGCTCAGATGCACTCCCATGAATCAGCTGTCCTGACACACAAACACACACACACACACACACACAGTTTGGTTAAAAGGGAGATAAATAATGAGCAGCTCGAAGATACTGAGCGTGCAGCTGTCAGCTCCCAGCTCTCACCCACGCCCCACATCACAGTGCAGAATGGTGAACCGCACTTTCGCCACACACTTCACCACACTGCCGACCACAGCTGTATACGATCATATAGAGGGGGAGGAGCCTGCATCTTAGAGGGCGTTCTGGAACATCAAATATCTGTGTTGAACTGTAAACAAGAGTGGAGCTTATACTTGGGAGCAGAAACGCTGCTGGATGATTGAGTGACCATCGAACGTGTGGCAGGGTCGCTCACATCTCACTGAGACTGACAGTATGATGATGAAGATAAGAATAATAAATAGAATGAGAGAAAAGATTACAGAGAGCAACATGCACCCCTTGTTATTACACCATCATGGGGCTCTAATTTTGAACACCATGTTAACCACAATGCTAAGTTGGCCACATGTTCACCCTATGTTGCATGTCAAAGACAGAAAAACCTTGTTGTTCTGTCAGTGTACTCCAGTGACATCAGCATGTGACATAACAAAGAGAAACTCATATAAATGAAGCCCATTTATTAAGAGCAATACTCATTTGGTCACATGATATTACTTTAAGAACAGAATGGGCATTGATACATAGTTTTAACTCCTTTCAGGTTTCAAAAAGTAATATTTATAAATGATATAAATTAACAGATCACTCAGAGCTCCTCACAGAGACATGTGGAAAATGTTAAGACAAGAAAAAGAAACGGCTTCAGGAAGATCAGCCATCTCTCTGCAGCTTGAAATGAACTTGGCACAGCCAGTGAAATGTTACATGGCCTGTCGCATATTCACAAAGCATATGTGGAAATCAATAAAGCACCATGTGTTCGATCAGATCCAAGGCTGTGTGTAATGGTCACTCTTAGCTGCTTAGACACAATATGAAGCAAGATTAATGAAACGTGTTGGCAGCCCGACTCGCTCACGTTTTTTAAACCCATGCACACGTTAACACACAGATCAGGTTCGCTGTTTTTGTGTGTTTAAAAAAAAATCACTTTTCTGACATTTTGAGGATTGATGTTCGAGCTAAGCCTCATCTCGAGGTTGCGGTTCAGAAATGGACCACATCTGTCGGAGGCCAAATTGCTTTGATATCTAGAAGAGACATTGATGAAAAAGGCCAACAGACAGAAGTTTGAAACACATTGAAACAAAGAAAAAAAGAGTAAAAATGAAGAACAAGCTGCACTGATTGCCATTTTCGATCTGGTCCAATCTGATAGGCGTTACAGAACTCACATCGAGTGCATGCAGCACCAGAGATGAAATGATGCAGCTCTACGCACGAGCCAAATAAAAACGGCTGAAAATAGAAAGTCTTTACCCAGATGAGCCGATAAGTTGGTTTGAAATATCAACCTTTAGTCTGGATGTAGTTACTGTAACTACGAACCATTATTCACATGAGCACACAAACAACTCTCCACTCCAGATCTCTCTCATATTTTCACCCAACAGATCACAGCTTCAGTAAGAAGAGCAGATGGAGACAAAAGTCACTTCCCTGCTTCACGTATTTTCAAACGCTCACTTATGGATCATGATCAACAAAACAAGATCCAGATACAACACGAGTTTCCTCTATTGGGTTACTGAGTTCAGTCTAAGAGATATGGCAAGAAGCTCTTTCCTGCAGAAGGAGCTTGGAGTAGAGCTGCTGTTCCTCCTTCCTGAAAGGATTTAGTTGAGGTGGTTGGAACATCTGTTTCAGATGTCTCTTGGCCACATCCAAGGTTTTCTGAGCACGTCCCACTGAGAGGAGACCCACGACAAACCCAGAACTTATTGGGTGGATTATATATCCTCTCTGGCCTGAGAACCCTTTGAGATACCCAAAGAGGGTCTTGGATATGTTTCTGGGAAGAGGGAAGTCTGGGGTGGACCAGTTGCCTCTAAGACCCAAACTCAGACAGATGGACTGACAGATGGATCAGCGCTGGTTTCCTTTCCACTGTCGCCCTTGGGCTTGCTCAGGATGGGAAAGTGTGATGAAGTGAAGATTCATCACAATATGCTGGCTTCCTCAGATAAACTTTTACTAACTGGCAAGTTAGTATTATATATGTACAGTGTAGTATGTACATGAATGTTTCTGTTCAGTGCCCTGAGATGACTTCTGTTGTGAACTGGTGTTATATAAATAAACTGAACTGGTTTCCAAATATTCAGTGGTGGGCAACGCTAATCCAAAAATTAGTTCCGCTATTTCTAAAGCACTAATTAATTTATTTAGGTCCGCAATTTCAAAAGCACTAATGTCTTATGAAAATTAGGGGAAGCTAATTCTAATCCGCTAATTAAATTCAACAATTGGTAGCAGCAAGTTATGCAATATTTGCACTACACTGCCAACTAGCAGTGCATGAACTGTTATACAGTAAGTTGTTTGAGTTTCAGAGTATTTAGTTTGGTTCTCTTCAACAGGTTTCACAAGGACAAAATGTACCCATTCCAAAGTCTGTTAGCTAAACTGCTGACATATTTGGCTGTTTTTTTTTTTCTTCTTTTGTTACTTTTAGTACCACTAGATCGCATGTGTCAAACTCAAGGCCCGTGGGCCAAATCCGGCCTACCATAACCGTTTCTGTGGCTCTCTACACCCTAGAACTTCAAGATAACAGTTGTAAGCATGTTGTTCTCAGGTGATGGGTCCCCATCCCTACACTCCCTGGTCTCTCTGTTAATTGTCTTGCTTATCTCCTCCATTTTGTTGTCCAGGTGTTTGTGATTGTCATGCTGTGTGTTCATGTACCTGTATATAAAGTCAGGGATTTTTTAATTGATAAAGCTCTGTATATGTTGTATAACACAATCATTGTTCCACATTTAATCTATTGTATTGAGGTTTGGGGAAAAGCGTGCAAAACAATTACAAAGCCTGTTTTTATTTTACAAAAGAGAGCTGTAAGAGTAATCACCAGAAAACATTTCAGTCACCCATCAAACACCTTGTTTCTTCAGCTAAATTTATTGAAATTCCAGGAATTGGTAGAATATAGTATTTTATCAGTTATGTATAGGGCTCATAATAACACATTACCTTTAAATATCCAAAGAAATTTAGACAAAGTTATTACAATCTTAAAGGGACAGATATTCATCAAACCACAATTCAGAACCAGCTTAAAGGGACGGTCTACCTCAATTCAGGGAGTTGGATTGTGGAATGTTCTGGAGAGTGATGTTAAAAATGCAAATTCAATTCATTCATTCATTCAACCTTTATTTATACAGGCTAGCCTCGTTGAGTCACGGGGACTCATTTACAAGAGGGACCTGTCTCACTCACACCAAACAACCATCCACTCTCACACTCACACCTAGGGTCAATTTAGAGTCACCAATCAGCCTAACAAGCATGTTTTTTGGTCTGTGGGAGGAAACCGGAGTACCCGGAGGAAACACACGCATGCACGGGGAGAACATGCACACTCCACCCAGAAAGGCCCCGGACCGGGATTTGAACCGGCAACCTTCTCGCTGAGAGGCAGCAGCTCTACCAGTTGTGCCACCGTGCTGCCCAATGTATACATTTAAGAAAAAGGTCGAAAAGGACTTGCTCAAAAACTATATATGATGTAGCTTAGTGTGTTTGTGTACAGTATTACAGTTAGATAAATTAGTAGATTTATTCATTTTGTGATGTAGTTTGAAGGTTATCATTGTTTGAACAAACTGTGAAATAAATAAGGGGCAGATATAATAAGATTTCATCTTCTTTCTGCTCCTTTCATTTTATCCTACTTGTATTCTTCTATCTGATGAAACTGTTTTGTATTGTTCTTTTAAAATGAATGAATAAACATCAAATCAAATCAACGGCCCAGTCAGAGTCCAGAACCTGAACCTGAAACCTTCAGAGAGCTGAGCAGAAACCTCAAAGAACTGAAGCAACAATGGAAAGTGGGTCAGAACTCCTCCAGAACCAGGAGAGAGACTGATGAAGTCCTGCAGACTGATGAAGTCAGAGAACCACAGAGGATTCTGCTGCTGAAGGAGGTTCTGTTGGGCCAGAGGCACAAGCTGAGGTTAAATTTTAATGATTTTAGAACTTGTTAAAGATCATCCATCCAGCTAACTGTCTATCCATCCATCCATCCATCCAGCTCTCGGCCCTGACTTCTCTAAATGGTTTTCAGAATCTGTTGGAATCCTGGCAAAAACCAATGCAGATTTGTTCCTGTCTTTGATTTTATACGTCTACCTTATAATGTTTTGCTAGTTTTTTGATACTTTGTTAAAAAAAAAAAAAAAATCTTTTGTTTTTTTCTCTCTTTTTGTTTTCTATTGTTTATTGTTTGTTTGTTTATTGTTTAATGAAATTCTATCACTGCTGTTCATTGTTCTTTAGTTTTAGCAGGTCGCTTTCGTAAATGAGCCCATGAGGTTCAAAAGATTTACCTGACTAAATAAAGGTTGAATGAATGAATGAATCCATTCAGCTAAAAGTCTATTCATCCTTGTATCTGATGAAACTGTTTTGTATTGTTCTTTTAAAATGAATGAATGAACATCAAATCAAAAATAAGTCTGTATCTCTGTGTTTATCATTGTCCTGGCATTGTCTCCTCCTGTTGCCTCTGTCTCCTGAGTTCCTTGTGATTCCCTGAGTATGTAAGTTTGCTGCCTTGCGGACGCCATTTTGAAGAGTCCTAATGGTGAACTACTTTTTTAAATCCAGCAGATTTGACCATTTCGTGAAACTCTCAAGCTCAGAAAAACTTGTGCTATAACGTCAGCTATGAAATATATTTTTTCTCAGCAAAGAAATAATTGTTTTACCGTGTTTTGTTGTAAAATCCTGGCTTCTTTGGCTGTCGCGGACGCCATTTTGAAGAGTGCTAATGTGGCGAAATTCTATTTTTAAATACAGACGCGTCGCGTAGGCCCTGAGAAACATCCATAAGTTCACCCTCCATGTTAAAAAGTCTTCGTCTGACTCTTCAAAAACAAGCAATAAGGCTCCAGAGTAACACACTGGCTGCTAACTGCTATAGAGAGAGCACACACCAAGAGACTGAGGGGGACGCTTTTTTGTGACGGACCACATCCGGCGCTGCTCGTAAATACGTTATTTCGTTTTTACTGATAGATATTTAGTTATTAGCGGTACTGCATTTTAAATAAAAATAGCATAAATCCGCTTATGAATTATAAAACTTAGTCAATCCGCTGTAAAGCTAACAGATTATTTAGCTACGCTACAAGCGGATTAGCGCAACAGCGCTACCTAGCGGTCGGAGGCCCACCACTGCAAATATTCAAAGTCTAGATAAAATGGGCAAATTAGAAGATTTATTGCAACTGCATGACCATCTGATCTTTCTTTTTATTACCATATTCGTCGGTGTATAACACACAGTTTTTTTACTCATTTGAATGTCTTGCGTGTTATATGCCGAAGCGTGTTATTTATGGATTTTTTCCCATATTTTTAGACCCATTTTTGGGTCTGATATCGCCGTTTTTCATTTTGGGCAAAAAAAAATGGTGCAGTGCCACTTTTGTCCGCTAGGGGGCCACTTCCAGACCATTTCTAGCTCATGTGTCCGAAAAAAGCCTCCTCTGGTCGGACTGACTCTGTCGCTGCCTGCCTCCTGCTCTGGATGTAGCTGCACAGCTGTTAGCTGTGAGGTTCGCTGTTTTTGTTAGCAAGATAACTCATAAACCACACCGCGGATTTTCTTGAAACTTACAGAGCGTAATTTGGTGGACATTTACAAATTATTAGCTGTATAAGACATTTGAGATAAAATTCAATTTTTTATAATTTATTTTAGTAGCGCACGCGACCAATTTGGAAAAAGTCAAACCAAAACAATTTATAATCCAGCAGATTTGACCATTTCAGACGCAGACTCTTCCACTGGTACATTTTCATCTTCAAATCACTTCTTGGTCTGCTGCCCTCAATACATCTCCTCCTACATGTCTTTGCGTGAGTGCAGCTACAGCGTGCGCTCTCAGGACATGATCACCTGCAGTGTTCCGTCAGTGAGGACTGAACTTGGAAAAAGGGCCTTCTCCTACTCTGCTCCTGCTTCATGGAATATCTTACAAAAAGATCTGAAGCTCTCGGCCCTGACCTCTCTGGATGGTTTTCAGAATCTGTTGGAATCCTGGCAAAAACCAATGCAGATATGTTCCTGTCTTTGATTTTTTTTTGTACATCTACCTTATAATGTTTTTGCTACTTTTTGCTACTTTTTCTTTTCTTTTGTTTATTGTTTAATGTATTTGTATCATTGATGTTCATCATTCTTTAGTTTGTAGCAGGTCGCTTTCGTAAATGAGCCCTCGAGGCTCAATAAGATTTACCTGACTAAATAAAGGTTGAATGAATGAATTTCGTGAAACAGTTAAGCTCAGGAACCCTTGTGCTATAATGTCAGCTAAGAAATATATTTTTTCTCGCAAAGAAACAATTGTTTTTACCGTGTTTTCTTGTGAAGTCCTTCGTACTCGCTCGCTTCTGTGGCCGCCATTTTGAGCAGGGCAAATGAGGCGCTGACGCCTCGCGTAGCGGTGACGCATAATAGATGCGCGTTATACAACGAAGCATGTTCTTTACGGATTTTTCCAATTTATTGGCAATAATTGGACAAAGCGTGTTAAACACAGGAGCGTGTTAAACTCCGACGAATACGGTAATTTTTTTAAGTGGCACCTGAAAGTAACACACCAACTCATTTCCTCGTGGGACTTTTCCAGCCGGGGTGTTTTTAATCGTCACTACGCCTGCGAGTCGTGCTTCCAGAAAAGAAAAGTAAAACTCGAAGCATTCCAGCGTCTGTTTCTGCTATCGTCATTTATTTTGAAAGGATTAGGAAGTGGAAGCTATGGGGACTCGAATATTTGAAGAAAAATCAAACCATTACAAACAAATCCAGTGTGTTTTTGCTATAAAATGCACCGGGCTCCATCAATAAATTAAACAACTCCTCTGTGTGGCAGATATTATATCATCTCAGTGACGATCAAGCCAAACCCTTTCAGAACCACACATAAAACTCCAATGAACAATTTTTAATGCTCAGCTGCTCTGAAAGAAACTGGACTAGTAAAAGTGATGTTAAAGCACCTTCTGCTCAATGACGTTGGTGGTCTGATAGTTGAGGATGGGCTGCAGGCCATGGGAGTCAGCGGCAGCCTTTGGATCCAAGCTGAAGTTGAAGGCCACAAAAATAGGGGAGAGTTTATCCCTGAACTCCTCCTCCTCCTGCAGTTACAGAAACACATTGCAGTTGATCTAAAACCACTTCTTTAACTACCGTAATAAAGAGCACATGTTTTAAGTCTTAAAAATAAGATTGAATTATACCACTCCTACTATTGAACCCTCAAAGTTTTTACTGACAGTTTTCTGCTCATTATCAGAGCTGCTGAACAAGTCCAAATCATAACAGGCTTACTCTCAAGTAGATCTTTGTGTGGTGGCACAGACGCTCCCCGTGGCGCACACTAACATTTCCCTGCAGCAAAGGCTGCTGGGAATCCCAGAACAGAGCCCTCTTCACTGCACCTTTCTGATTGTGCTTGTGACTGTCAAGCTGCACCTCCACCTGGAAATCTGGAACACATAACACACAAATGAGCATTCATGGCATGATGAATGCTCTGAAGTCGCCTAATGACAGGCTGGAAAAAGACCTCTGTAAACTCACACACACAGTGCAGTCAATGTAACCTTAACATAATGGCAGGGGTACCGTAGTATTTGTATATGAAGGATGGAGTAATTAAGGATAATAACTGAGGGCTGATAGGAAAAGTGATAAAATACAGAAAAGGATTGAGCACTAAACAGTCATAAAGAATGCTGAGACCTACAGCTGCAACAGTTGTGGATCTAAAACACTAACATTGTTGGCCACTTGACAGCTTGCAGTTAATCAGACACAGATGTGGGAAACTGGCTCACCTAGATAGGCCGGTAGGTGTTTCCCATCAGCAGAGATGCAGAAACTCAGGTTGACACTGTTTTGGACAGAAATAAATAAAAAAAAGGTTTGGCGAGAAAATCTAATGTATTAATGGAAAAGATTCAGTGTCAATATACGGCGGACACGCACGAGCCCAAACTTGTTCCCTAGCGTTCTCACATTGATCAGTTTTCCTGCGTCAGCTCCTGACATGGTTTACATTTACAAAGGCATGAGGAATAATGGGAATGTAGTGAATAACATGAGAAACATTTCGATGTTTGGAGACACGGCTGCCATCTGACCACTCTCGCCAGCTGGGCTGATAAACTGCTGTGTCTCCATTTCCACCCCCCACCCCCTCGTCGACTCACAGAAAGGGATAGCAGAGTTAAGAGGGGTGAAATCGTGTAAAGACTCGGGTTTCAGCGTTGACCAGTCAGTGGCTGTCGGTATAAGCCCATAGTTCTCTCCCATGACATCAGCTGCACAACATGGAGCTGCTGTCCAAGTCTGCAAACTCTAACACACACACACACACACACACATGCCAACAACCTACTGCTAACCCCACATGGGAGAGAGTAAAGACCACGAGCCAAAAAAACAGGAACAGGAAAAGGAAAACAGGGAGTTTGTTGAAAAAAAAAACACATGAAGAGGTGAAAAATTAGGGAATAAAACAGAAAATACGCCTTCATTCGAGAAGAACAGACATGTATACACTGCAGTGTGTGCACAACTGTGTGTGCAAGCTCACAGGAGTCTACGTGTCCTGATGTTTCCCAGCTGTGTTCCACCACTAAACAATATCTCATTCAAAGACCTCCGAGCCCCTCCCCTCTCAAACCTCTTTCCCATTATCCCCTCTGCTCTCCTTTCACCCCCACCAACCACTCCTCATCGCCAGGCAACGTAGCATAATCAAGACATGTGTGTATACAAGAGTTTCCTTCATGGATCAGGATGTGGAGAAATGGTGTGTGGGGGGGTACAGACACAGGAGTGCAGCGTCAACCTCGCCAAGCTGCGAGGCACCGTCATCTGTTTCCTCTCCCCACTTCTGCAGCAGACATGTGCACTTTTGGAGGAGGAGGCCAACCAACAGCTAACAATGCTCCTATTCAGCATGTTAGCGCTCTGCTCGTCAGCAGAAAGGAAGAGACGTTCAGAAAAGAGGTCAAGAAGCTCAACCAAGCAGTGCCCTGAGAGCTCATGTAAAGGTTATTCCTTATCGGAGCTTCTCGGCAGCATCGAAATGTTCCTGCAAGCAGGAAATGAGGAAGCACATGTTTCTTTGCAGCGCAGGATCAGAAACGTGCTGAGTCACGGGACAGAATGAGCGGTGTGCCGGGCGCTCACCAGGAAACAGGAGTGGTGGTGTTCCCACTGGTGATCATGCAGTTCTTCTCTTCAGGGTTGATCATGGTGGGATAAACAGTCAGAGCGGCGCTGGTGTTGACTATGGGACGGGATCTATGGATCGCAAAATGCCAGTTATTAGAGGGATATTTCATTTTTATTTTCACTGGCTAAATAAACAGTTTAAAATATTTTAGTTTAGTAGGAAAAAAATAAGGTTTACCGTATTTTCCAGAATATGGGTCGCACCTGAATATAGGTCGCATTGTCCAATTATTGCCAAAGAATTGGAAAAATCCATATATAGGTTGCACCTGAATATAGGTCGCACCTACTGTATTCTCCGACCTATAAGTCGCACCTTTTTGCATACATTTCTAAGCCCTGCAACTTATAGGCCGGTGCGACTTATACGTGGATTTTTCGGGTTTTTTTCACTTTGGTCAAAAAAATGGTCACTTAATTTAACAATTTTTATCCGTCAAAGTGCATTTTTCAAGAAAAGTTCAACTGAGACACACTTTTACTGTAATGTCAGCTAACAAGAATATATTTTTTATGTGTTTATCTTTAAAGATCAAAGAGATGCAGGTCTGTTTGCTGCACTGCGGGTCTGTTGTTGCTGCGCGTGCTCGTTTTGTGCCGTGAAGTGCGACTTATACGTGGATTTTTCCACTTCATTGGACATAATTGGACTGGTGCGACTTATACTCCGGTGCGACTTATAGGCCGGAGAATACGGTACGTCAAAATGTGGACCGTGTTTAGCTCTGATGCAAATGTCTGCCACAGGAGCACACAGCAAGGCTTTTAAGAAGATTAACACTTAAAAACAATTATTTGTTTGATAAAAATTATAGCAAATATGTGTCTGAGCTGAACTTTTCTTTAATAAATGAATAATTTTAGCAGGATAAACACCTAAAAATATATATTTGTTAGCTGACATTATTGTAAGAGTGTGTCTCAGTTTAATTTTTGTTAATAAATGATTACAAATCAGCTTATTTTATAAAAAGCCATAAATAGGTCGCACCTGAATACAGTATAGGTCGCAGGGCATGCAAAAATGATAAAAAGCTGCGACCTATATTCCAGAAAATATGGTAGCTTAGGGTGGCTGGTGTACAAAGCCATGTTAGTAGTTTATATTCTTTATATGTAGAGGCAAAATGTGGTACGGGTTTCTCATTTTTCTGTTGTCTTAAAAACAATACAGTACTTTACTCATAAAATATGGATTTCAAATCAGCAAACCTGTAAAGAACTGCCTTGATAACACCAAACGCTCCAACAATCAAATCTGAAAGAATAAAAGAACACCATTGAAAACAGTCTTAAACATAGCATTGGTCATAATCGTGTTGTAGATGCTGCAGTCAGTTACCTGGGTATCCATTCTTGTCCAGGTCCTTCGCACCTCTGAGGGCAAACCCAAAACTGGCAGGAAGTGCCCCGGCAGCCCACTGGCCCACGATCACCTGGGATGGCTGTTCCTTCAGACCTTCAGAGTATCCATTGTAGATGTAGACCAGCCCCTGTTGGTTCTCTCCTCCAAACGGACAGCTTATAGCCACGTCTTCCAAAAAGATTCAGAACAATATAAGTATTTACAAACTGTATTTGAGTTACTTCTATACAAACTGGTTGAAGTAATACACACAGTTTAGCAGTAAAAGCAGGTTAAATAACCTAACAAGGTTAAGTCAGTTCCTCTATCACTGACCTCGTGTCTGTCTCCTTCACCCTTTGTCTGTGGCATTCTGCACTGTCATATGGTCAAAAAAGCATTATATATTAGTTGTAAAAATTACAGATCTTAATACAGTTTAAAAAAATAATGTTTACATGTTATTGCTTGGGATTAAGTAGCTGTTCCCTCACTTCCACCTGCATTAGACCAACCTGTTGCCTTCCCCAGTCTGTCCTGATTCTTCCTCTGTCATCTTCTCTTCCTTCTCTCCATCCTCACAGCTGAATGACATTAATTTTGTGTTAAGTAGGTTTAAAAATACAGCAGTCAAACCACAATAGAAATGAAACTTTAATTTAAATGATCTCCTTGTTGGATAACAGTTACTGACTGGACATTTCATCTGATCTGACTTACCAGATACATCACAACACACACCACTGTAGTGATATTAAATAAGACATTTAAACTCAAGTGTCCCTCTGCCAAAAAGGTTGGTAACATGGGTCACCAACCTTTTTGAGTCTCAGGGCTATAGTGACACTGAGGACTAATTTGTCTGATACACACATAAACTTGTACAACTCATCTTTAATTAAAGAATCAATAATAATAAATGTACATATGAGTGAATAAATTGCAGCACTGCGTTGGAACATAGCTGGGAACTGCCACCACAGTTTTGCTTTCCTGTGTTAATGTTTCCTGAGTTTTATTTAGGTGATTCTTACACTTAGTGTGTGGATGTGTGTGTGACACGTATCAAATATTCATAAAAATATTAAACAAATCACGTCTATAGGGGAGGCAACATTTATTTAACAGCCAAATATGGGACGATTATTTGGCTAGCTTTAGCTAACCTGAATATTTACAAGCCTCCTGTCCTGCTCATACACTGACATTTATTTATTTTTATTTAATATCTTTTAACCACACTGAAAGGCTTTTTTCCATCCTGCCAAAAACTTTTCTCCCTTTTTCTGTTTTGCGCCCTGGATAGTTTTTTTTTCTGCCGCTCTAGTGCATGAGTGAAAAAAAAAAAAAATAAATAACGCGCCTGTGGGCGCGTGTTCACAGCAGCACCTGTGTGTAGGGAGAGCAGAGAGATAGGAGGAGGGAGGTGAAGGAACAGGGGGGCGCCTAATCAGTGCTGTTCCTGTTATTGTCATTTCATGCAGTTAAAGAAAATGCCTGCTAGAAAAACGTTTTTTTTTTTTTTTTTCTAGAGACGGTTTTGACGCCCTCTTAAGTACAGCGCCCCCATGCGGTGCATCCACGGCATAGCGCCCATTTGCGCCACTGGTTACGTGTTTGTTGTTGTTTATTGTTACGTGTTTGTTGTGGTTTATTGTTACGTGTTTGTTGTGGTTTATTGTTACGTGTTTGTTAAGTATTGTTACATGTTTGTTGTTTATTGTTACATGACTGTTTTTTACTGTTACGTGTTTGTTGTTGTTTATTGTTACGTGTTTGTTGTTGTTTATTGTTACGTGTTTGTTGTTGTTTATTGTTACATGTTTGTTGTTGTTCTTTATGGTTACGTGTTTGTTGTTTATTGTTACATGACTGTTTTTTATTGTTGTGCGTTTGTTGTTGTTAATTGTTATGTGTTTGTTGTTGTTTATTGTTACGTGTTTGCTGTTGTTTATTGTTATGTGTTTGTTGTTGTTTAGTGTTACATGTTAGTTGTGGTTTATTGTTATGTGTCTGTTGTTGTTTATTGTTACGTGTTTGTTATGTATTGTTACGTGTTTGTTGTTTATTGTTACATGACTGTTTTTATTGTTATGTGTTTGTTGTTGTTCATTGTTATGTGTTTGTTGTTGTTTATTGTTATGTGTTTGTTCTTGTTTATTGTTACGTGTTTGTTGTGGTTTATTGTTACATGTTTGTTGTTGTTCTTTATGGTTACATGTTTGTTGTTTATTGTTACATGACTGTTTTTTATTGTTGTGTGTTTGTTGTTGTTAATTGTTATGTGTTTGTTGTTGTTTATTGTTACGTGTTTGCTGTTGTTTATTGTTACGTGTTTGTTGTTGTTTATTGTTACATGTTTGTTGTGGTTTATTGTTATGTGTTTGTTGTGGTTTATTGTTACGTGTTTGTTATGTATTGTT
>JBBPBX010004489.1:60282-76519 GCA_038048925.1 Garcialebias charrua | reverse complement strand
AGAATAAATTGTATGCGTTTCCAGTACGCTTGGAAGAAAAAAAAGAGAGTAAACGTAAAGCAGGTGCCTCCACTACATAACATTTTTGGGAGTGACGTAAACAACTGTTTTGAGTGAGATGTCCTCATGTCGTGTACTCTGGTCAGCGGTGACCACTTTTCCCGCTTCTTTACATCTTACTTCCTCTCGTCTCCTGCTGCCAGTTATTTAGCAAGAGAGCACGGTCCATGCTGCATTTGGTTCTCTCTCACTCTTTTTCTCTCTCGGCGGCGGTTCAAAGGCATTTGTGTGCGTCTGGTTCCTATAGACCCCTTTCACGGCTCGTCATCAAGCCTGGATATATACCGGAAGTAGCCATGTTGGCGACATAGCTGTTAGCATAGGCTGTTAGCCTCAAAGCTATTGTTGTGGTGCGTCGCGTCTGGTCACACAAAATCAAAAAATGGTGAATTATTGTCGTGTCCATGGCTGCCACAATCGGTCAGATTGAGAGAAAAAGCCTTCTGTTTTACAGATTACCACTCGTGATCACAAATCAAGGTGAAATAACTCGGCAGTTATCAGAGGAACGTCGACGTCTGTGGCTGCCAGCCTGAACCAGAACTTGGATTGAAAAACACTGAGCAACATCCGAATTTGCTCTGCACACTTTGTGTCAGGTAATATATTTCTTACAGTAGATTATAGTGAATTAGGGCATTACATGAATCATAAATTTATTGAGCACGAGGACAGAGCTTCAAAACACCACCTCCCTTTTTCTGTTCAAGACAGCCCTGAAAACACATCTCTTTAGACTTATCATTAACTTTACTAAATGTATTTTATATTATATAATCCTTATGTATTTTATATTTCAATTTGTCACTGATAATGTTTGAACTGAATTGGTTTGTTAAGTGTCCTTGGGTGTCCTGAAAGGCGCTTTTAAATAAAATGATTATTATTATTACAATCCTTTAACTGTGCTGCATAAAATGTACATGGAACGTTACATTTTTTTGTTGAGTTATTTGTTTTTTACAAATAGCATAAACAACTCAAAAAGCTTTCAGTTGTTGAGTTGTTTAATAATAATGTCTATATTCCTGTCATCTGCGTATGTTCCCATACACAGACGAAATTCGTCTCTGCATTTAACCCAACCACCTACCAGTTGGTGCAGTGAGCAGCCCGAAAGCGCATGCTGATTATTCAAAATTCATAAGAGCACATGTCACTCATGACAAGAGCACTGTCATGAGTGACATGTCACTGTCATGACATGTCATGACATGACACTCGTGACAAGAGCACTGTCATGATAAACTAAAACTACACATCTAGCTCTCAAGTTGAAAAGCAAAAAATACGTACAAACACTAAATATGTAAGAAGCACATACAATAACCTAAATTAACTGTTCTTGTGTTGTTTGACAACTGACAATCCGGTGCTATGTTGTAAATCCTGTTTTGAAATTCATATGCATATGAACACACCAATTATTTACAACTTCATTTAAGTAATTTTTATTTTATTATGTTTTTTCTTTTCTTAGGCAGACGTGCTCCATTGTACAGCAAGGATGATCCAGACTGGGTGCCTTCACTGAAGACGTGTGCTGCAGAGAAGTAGCAGTTGGTGCTGATGGTGGATGACATCTGGCAGCTGAACGCTTCAACCGACGACAAAAAAGAACTAAAAAAAACATGGCAAATAGCACATGTTAGAATCCATGTTGAACGTGTCATAGGCTGTGTTAGACAAAAATACACAATCTTGAATGGCCCTCTTCTACCTATTGATTTTCAAACATGTAGAGATCCAGAAAAAGTTGCATTAATCGATATGATTGGCTTTGTGTGCTGTGCCTTGGTTAATCACCTTTGGTGGGTTATGAGTAGCTGCATGAATTGTAAAAAGAACAAGTGGATAGAAGAGTGATAGCTGATGTGAACCTTTTTTATTTTTATTTTACATTGTTCCACCTTTACTTTGAAGTTGTTTTTGCAAATATGGGGCAGACATGATTTTTCATTCACTGCACTCTTTATTTGAGCATGATGCTGGTGAAGATTCTCAGTCGTCCAGGACATGATAAAATCAAAAATGGCGTTCAATACAGGATCAACTGGACTTTATTAGTAACAAATAAAGTCCAGTTGATCCTGTATTGAACGCCTTTTTTGATTTGAGCATGAATTACTATATCATTACTGTTTATGTATTGATTTGATGAATGTAATTTTGATTATGCTTTTTCTGTAATGGATATCACACAGACGTGAGCAAACAAGACAACTTACATATTACAACATATGTTTCACATATAGTGGTGCTGATACTGTATAGCTCACGTCGATTTAGAAAACCTCTCTTTTAAACAGAATAAATGACATTATGTATCATTAACCATTTTGTTTGTGCACTTTTTGTATTGACTAGAAAATATTCTGCCAAACTCAAAGTAGTTGTAAGGTAAAAAAGGTCTATACAGTATGAAGACAACCATTCATACTACTGTATTATCTTAAAAGATAATGTCTGCAGAATGCACCTCAAAGTTCTTACTGTAATTAGATTCATAGAGTAGCTGTTATTTATATAATTTGTGTTGAAACACTGTACAAGAGTTGAACATTTTGAATAACACTTGTCAGCCATCATTGTACTTCACATGTTTATTTAAAAAATATGTTTTGAGGTAGTTCAGCACAGAGCTTCTATAAAATGAACTGAAACACACATTTAGTCTGGATTAATAAGGAAAATCAAGGCATTGCTCTCTGGAACCGCTCAGATCTGGTTGATCCAGGGATCAAATGTAGCTTAAAAAACAGGGATCTAAGATCATTTTGACAAAATTTGCTTCAATCCTCAGACTGATGTGATGAGTCACATACATTTACAATAAGAATACATAGCTAGTGTGTGTTTAAAAACACACCCAAAATATATTTATATGTACACAGACAAATTAAAAATTAAATATAAATCACCAAATAATTCACAATGTCTGCGTAGGTCACAGCTGGTAAGGTCCTCTTATCTTCTGACATGTTGGACAGCCGGTATGGGTCTTAGCTGCCAATTATCTGTATTTTATCCAAATGACGTTCCTTTGCTGCAGGCTGAAGCTGGTCCACATAGTCTCCTGCAGCTTCTGTCTTCTTCACAGAGGTTTGTTTTACAGACAACAAGGTCAAATCAGAAATAAAACCGGAGCTCCGACTTCAACTACTGTGTGTTTACAGCGCGAGTGTCTCCAACATGGCGGTGCTTCCGGTATTGCGCAATCCGTGAAAGGGGTCTATACAGTAAGTGTAACTTTATGTGTAAAACGAAAGCGTGAAACTGGAGGTTCAATGTGTGGATAAGTTGTTTCAACGTAAATAAAATATTTAGGAAAGTGTCGGGTGTTTTGCCAGAAAATGATGCTCCATCATTAAGTTGTTCTGCGCCTCCACCTGAGTGAAGCTGAAAACAAGTCCAGCAACACAATGTGCTCCAGCTGCAGCTCTCATCCAGCTGCTGCAGGAGCAGCACTACTGTCTGATACAGTATTTTAGTCCTTTATCTTATTAAAATAACACTAAAAGACGTTTATTTGTTTAACTTTTGACCTTTAACTCCCCCCCCCCCCTTCAAAAACTCACAGTGTTCTCTCTGTTAGAGGGTCAGTTTCAAGTGTTTCTATTTCTTTATCATAAATACAGGTAGTCCCTGACTTACGAGCGAGTTCCGTCCCTAGGGGGCGCTTGTATGTCAAAAATTCATAAGTAGGATCACCAAAAAAAAAATATATATATTTTTTTTTTTTTAGAAATGAATACATGTACAGTACTGTACAGTCACCAAGCACTTAGCCTATCCTAACAGTTTTTAAAGATGAAGGAGTGAGTTTAATTGTCTCCCTTTCACATAAAGGGAGCTAGCTCCCTTTATGGGAATGGAGCCTGCATGGAGGAGGGAGACAATTCCACTCACTCCTTCATCTTTAAAAACTGTGTTAGGATAGGCTAAGTGCTTGGTGACTGTACAGTACTGTACATTTATCTATTTATTAAAAATATACTGTACAGTATATTATTTATTTATAGATAGATGTATGTACAGTACTGTACAGTCACCAAGCACTTAGCCTATCCTAACACAGTTAAGGAGTCAGTTGAATTGTCTCCCTCCTCCCCAGCAGGCTCCATTCACATAAAGGGAGCTAGCTCCCTTTATGTGAAAGGGAGACAACTCAACTCACTACTTCATCTTTAAAAACTGTGTTAGGATAGGCTAAGTGCTTGGTGACTGTACAGTACTGTACATGTATTCATTTACAGTATTAAAAAAAATATATATATTTTTTAATTTTTTATGAGATGCATATGTGACTGGCCACAGCAAAACCAGGAACAAGTCTCTCACACTCAAACTGGAAAAAATCTATAAAAGCTCAAGTTCTCCCATACCTTATATGCAGATTGCCAACATTGAAATGGCTGTATCTTCTTCATTTTTTTTTTGAGTGCCATGTGGCCAGTCACATATTCGTAAGTCCGGGACCTCGTAAGTAAGAGCGCTCGTAAGTTGGGGACTACCTGTATCTGCAAATAACAACCCTCCACACAGGATTATAACGATCATGGGGTAAATAAACGAGATTTTGACTATTTGGATGTGCTAAACTTGCCTTTATTTAGAACTGAACTAAATTTAATTCAATAAATTATAAAATATTGAAAATAAATAGCATGTTTTGCATTGATTCTGCTTATTTTGTTTGTCTAGTTTTCTTGTATTGTTCCCAATCAAGCAGTTTTTAATATTCAAATACTCTTAGTATAAAAAACAAAACATAAATTGAAATTTCAACTTAAATACCCTCATAATATGTTTACTAGTCTCAGTTTGATTAAAGTGATAAAACCCCTGAAGCTTGACACTCAAAGGGTGTTTTGCCTTCATATGACTTTGTTATATATATATAAGAGTGATATTCAGAAAAACATATAGCACAGTCAGTCCTTTCCATTTAAAAAAGAAACTTAAAATTGACATTTTTTTATTTGCCCAACAATTTCCCCAGCCATTTGCAATGTGTTAAATGGCTATAAAGTAGCGTTTTCACTGCCAGTCTTATAAGTAGAAACACAATTCAATTAAATTGAGTTTATTTACTGTATATAGCGCCAAATCACAACAGAAGTTGTTTCAGGACGCTGCACAAAAACATTCACACACATAAAAATACTCATTTGTAAATTCAAAAATTAATTAGTAACTAATTAGTAAAGTTCTCAGGAAGCCAGCGTTGAATCTTCACTTTGTCACAGTCTCCCATCTTGAGCAAGCACAGTGGCAACTGTAGAAAGGAAAAACTCCCTTTTAACAAGAAGAAACCTCCAGCAGAACCAGGCTCAGGACAAGCGGCCATCTGCTTCGAGTGGCTGCTTTGAGAGGACAGGAAGGAGAGACAAACAAACACAGAATGACAGGTCCAGGTGAACCTGAAAGACAAAAACACATGTCAAGGATAGAAAAAAATTACAAACACAAAACAGGTTGAGCAGAGTACGGTAAGTAAAATCAGTAGTATAGTGAAGAAATGTGGTCAGTTTGTCCTCCAGCAGTCTAAGCCTATAGCAGCATAACTAATGGACAGCTCAGAGATTACCCTAACTATAGGATTTATCAAAAAATAAAGTCCAGTCTTAAAACTGGACAATGTGTCAGCCTCATGGACAGAAACTGGAAGTTGGTTCCACAAGAGAGGAGCCTGAGAACTGAAAGATCTGCCTCCCATTCTGTTTTTGTAAACTCTAGGAACCACAAGTAAACCTGCAGTCTGAGAGTGAAGTGCTCTGTTAGGAACATATGGAACAATAAGATCTGTAATATCAATCAATCAATCAATCAATCAATCAATCACCTTTATTTAACCAGGTAGAGCCCATTGAGATCGAGATCTCTTTTACAAGGGTGACCTGGTCAAGTGGTCAGCAGCACACGTCACATTGGCAATAGGCATTTGCACTTATCAAAAAGAAAATAAAGAAAACTACAATCACAGTAAACAGATGTTGACAGTTCAAAACCAACAGGATATGACAGATTTCTATATACATTATATACAAAACAAGCAGACAAAAAAACCAACAATGACATGTATATTGGATAAGTAGTGGTTAGAAACATCTGCAATGGTCAAGTTTCTTGATGACATTTTCTACTACGGTTGACATAAAGGATCCAGGAGAGATGAATGTTGATAGTTTCAGATCTTTCTGTAAGTTGTTCCAGGCTGAGGGGACGGCGAAGCTGAATGCTCTTTTTCCTAGTTCAGTTCTGACAGGAGGAACTGACAGGAGGACTAAATCGTTAGAGCGCAGGGAGTAATGACTGTGTGATGTTTGTATTAAGGAGGTGAGGTATGACGGGACTAGGTTTAGGAGGGTCTTGTAGATGAAGGATATCCAGTGAGTGTATCTGCGAGTGCTGAGAGATGACCAGCCAGATTTTACGTAAAGCTCACAGTGATGAGTGCGATAACTGGAGTCAGTAATGAACCGAAGGGCACCGTGGTAAATGGAGTAAGGACTTGTTTTATGAAATATTATTTTACAAATATTTTATGAATTTTTATTCATAAATGTTTTATGAAATATTATTTATGCAGGATCGAGAGAGATCGGCAATTATCCTCAAAAGAATATCACAGCTCAAGAGACTTTACACTGGAAACTATTTTATGTTTAAAAACAAATGTTCTTTATTTTAACCATTAAATAGAAAACAAACCAGAAAACAAACAAGTAACATACATACATACATACATACAAGTATTAATGCATAAACAGATACTCTTACCGTTTGACATCAAAGTGAGAGAGCCGTTCGTCAATCACAGGCAGAGCGAGCATTAAAACAATCCGGGCGATTGCACATCCCCGTCCGACTCTAACTAACTCTGGGAGCTCAGCTCGTTTCTTTTTATTCCTTTAGACAAGAATCACTTGCGAAACAGAGTTGGCCGGGTTCTTTCCACAAGTAATACTTTATCCAAAGCAACAAAGTTCCAGAGATGCCTATGTGATGAACTCAGGAGATGAAACTGACTGTTCCTATGATGGAATCAGCCCAGTTTCAACTTCTCATAACAAAATTCCAAAGATGCCTATAGTGATGAATAACAAAATTCCAAAGATGCCTATAGTGAGGAATAACAAAATTCCAAAGATGACATAGTGATGAAATTAGGAGTTGAAACTGACTGTTTCTGTATCAGCCCAGTTTCAACTTCTCATCTCACAACTCCCCGGTAGTGACAAGACTGGAAAATTACACACAATGTTTCAGACTTTCTTAGTTACATATAATGTCTGAATGTTTCAGACTTTCTTGGACTGATCAGAGAACAAACTTATTTATTCATTATTCATTCCACCTTCTGGTCTCTGATCAGTTCAACAACCCAAAAAACAAACAACAACAACAACCAAACAAAAAAACAACAATCTTAAATCAAACGAGCGTCAGAAATGTTCCACAATCTTCTTCACCCATGGTTATGAGTGGTTACCATTCTCTGGAAATTCATGTCCGTTGAAACACTTCCTGCATGCGTAGAAAGTACAATGACTGCTCACACTTGCCATTACGCATGACTGATTCGTAGGACGTCCAAAGTTATCTTGTTTCATGACACAGTTCTTCTGTTTTCATAGTAGTCGGCAAGGCTCCCTTTTTCTCCTCCAGGACACATTCCGGTGTTGCGGAGGAGAGGTCGCCTAGCAACACCCTGGTACCGATGACAAAGAACGTGATAACCCATGAGATACCACCTTCATGGCACTCTCTGGGTTTGGCCATGCCGTCTTCTGCAGCACCATGGCACCGACGACAAACAATGTGATAACCCATGAGATTCCACCCTCATGGCACTTTCCAGGTTTGGCCATGCCGTCCTCTGCGCGCTTCTGATCCTCCCACCAGCAGATGCCAAGAAAACACCAAGCTGTGAAGAAACACAATGCTATAACATAGAATGACAAGGATTAGTTCTTTCATAGATAAAAGGTTTCATTTTTACTTTCCCCACCAAAACTGATCTGACCTGTAGGGGTCTCTCTACCCCAAACTCAAAATTTCCCTGTTTTAAATGGAGCGTCATACCTGCTATGCAGGTCTGACAGATCAGGGTACAGCTGTGACGTTCTGTTTTTCACCTTTCTTTTTTCCTTTTTCTGTTTCACGACGCGCACTCTTACTGCTTCATTGTTCTCTGAAGACTCAGAGTCAGAGGACTTTCTGTTTTTCTCCCTTCTTTTTCCCTTTTCCTGTCTCACAACTCGCACCCTCACTGCTTCATTGTCCTCTGAAAACTCAGAATCAGAGGAGACCTTTGCCACTCTGGTGGTCTTATTTTTGTTCCTGACCGTCTGTTCAGGTTTAAACGGGGGTGCAGAAGGAACAACAGGAGTTTGAAACACATCCCTCAATGCCTGGGTCAAATGTTCAACTTTAAATCTGGCACACCGGACTTTTAATGCCTCTTCCTGGCATCGTTCTCTCAACTGTTCTGTTGGTAATCCGTCAATCTCAGATAATGGGACCCCGGACTGTATCAAGGCTTTCCATAAAGCAGAACGAGTTGGTCCCTGTGCATTACTTCGAGCATCCCTTTCTGGCCCATGACCCACATGTTGAAAACTATTTTCCTGGTTTTCTACTCTTTCTGTACTCCAATCTCCCAATGTTCCTAACTCCATGATTCGACTACGAATCTCAGACATAGAAACCTCTGTTGCACCAAGCATTACTGTCAAGATTGCGGCGCGATAGTGTACAGGGGCTGTCCTTATCAGCTGATCCCTCACAGCCTTTGGAATAGGTAACAGCTGGTACTGATCCACAGCAGCAACAGTTAAAGCATCCCTTACACACAATCGAACCAATCTCTGTACACACTCCCGAAGCGTGACCCACTGTCCTGTTATCTCTGGCCAGTCAGTGAAAGCTGGATAAACCTGGTGAACAGCCTCAGCATAAACATCAAATAGAGATCTAGAATACTTCCCTAAATCTCTCACTTCTCTGCGGAAATCAGCATTCACTGTGGTTTCTGTGGACAACCCAGCAAATGACAGCCCATCCCGAGCATCTATGTCAATCTGAGCTGCTCCTTCTTCAGCTAATCTTGATAACCACACATCTGTATGTTCTCCTGGCTGCTGACGGAGCCTCTTGGACAAGTAAGCTACCTCCTCCTGAGTGTAATCTTCAGTTATCATTCTAAGCTCAGGCTGCGGTTGATCCTGTGGAACAGCATCCATAACTTGTACACCATTCTCATAAACAAAGTGACCATCTGCGTCTACTCTTGCTTGTAAAACATCTGGTCTCACTATCTGTTCCTGCCTCCTTCGTTGCACCGGCTTTACACTTTTGCTGCGGGATAAGGGGCGTAATGAGGTAGTGGACTCTTCCTCTTCTTCATCACTTAAATTATCTCCCCACAAATTTCCGTTCCAGTTAGAGGGATTCCAACCCGTACCTAACCCAGCTACAAAAGCCCGTACTCTTTTGGGTGATACAGACCGTTTCGTCTTCCTCTTTTTTTCTCTTTTTAACATGGACACCTGAGCCACTGCTTCCTCAGCAATCCGGGCCATATTTTCTAGCTGTGTAGTTAACAACTGCACATGCTGACGCTGTAATGAAGAGGTCAACTCGGCTTCTTCAAGTGCCTTTTTCTGTTTCAAACTTACTTCATTCTGCCTCTTCCAGGCAGTGGCACAAACCCACAAACGCCGTTGCAGTCCGTCTATTGGCGTTTTTATTTTCACGTCTACTGCTCGTAGAACTTCTAGCAAAGTCTCAGGGTCTCCATCTCGTAGAGACCCCTCCCAAGACTCGCAACGTCCTGCTCCATCTCTCAGGCACAATGCTATGGACTGATAACAGGGTATTTCCCATCCTGGTAGTATTTCAGTCCTGTCCTGTCTCTCATCTCCCTTTGCTGATTTTCTCTTGAACATTCTTTTGAGCATTATGTAGTCTCTCTTTTCAATCCTTCCAGCGACGCCAAAATGTTTTATGAAATATTATTTTACAAATATTTTATGAATTTTTATTCATAAATGTTTTATGAAATATTATTTATGCAGGATCGAGAGAGATCGGCAATTATCCTCAAAAGAATATCACAGCTCAAGAGACTTTACACTGGAAACTATTTTATGTTTAAAAACAAATGTTCTTTATTTTAACCATTAAATAGAAAACAAACCAGAAAACAAACAAGTAACATACATACATACATACATACAAGTATTAATGCATAAACAGATACTCTTACCGTTTGACATCAAAGTGAGAGAGCCGTTCGTCAATCACAGGCAGAGCGAGCATTAAAACAATCCGGGCGATTGCACATCCCCGTCCGACTCTAACTAACTCTGGGAGCTCAGCTCGTTTCTTTTTATTCCTTTAGACAAGAATCACTTGCGAAACAGAGTTGGCCGGGTTCTTTCCACAAGTAATACTTTATCCAAAGCAACAAAGTTCCAGAGATGCCTATGTGATGAACTCAGGAGATGAAACTGACTGTTCCTATGATGGAATCAGCCCAGTTTCAACTTCTCATAACAAAATTCCAAAGATGCCTATAGTGATGAATAACAAAATTCCAAAGATGCCTATAGTGAGGAATAACAAAATTCCAAAGATGACATAGTGATGAATTTAGGAGTTGAAACTGACTGTTTCTGTATCAGCCCAGTTTCAACTTCTCATCTCACAACTCCCCGGTAGTGACAAGACTGGAAAATTACACACAATGTTTCAGACTTTCTTAGTTACATATAATGTCTGAATGTTTCAGACTTTCTTGGACTGATCAGAGAACAAACTTATTTATTCATTATTCAGGACTGTAGGTATTTTGATGCAGCACTCATGTACAGCACGTCACCATAGTCTAGTATTGGCATGAATGTTGCAGCTACTAATGTTCTCCTGGCTTTGCATGAGAAGCAGGATTTGTATAGAATATTTGTGTAGAATATAAGATGGAGCTAGGTTGTTGAGAGCTTTGTAAGTTAGAAGTAGGATTTTGAATTCTATTCTGGATTTGACAGGGAGCCAATGGAGAGACTAAAACTGGAGACATATGATCTCTAGGAGAAAATCCTAGGGATCATTGTTCTTTTTTTCAGAGTATGTTATGACTACCACATTCAATTTTAGCTCAATATTTGTAAAATTGAGCGAGTTTTGTGTAGTTTCTGTTTGCTAATGGTCATTAAATGTGGCAGCCATCTTTAAGTGCATTGCATTTAAATCTTTACATTTCCAGTGATTTATTCATTTTGGTGTATCTTTACTGTTTTTTGTTTTTTTGTCTTTTTACAGGTGTTGTCCTCGGCTTTATTCTCAAGTTTTTTGCGTCCCTGACTAAAACCCAACAAGTGTACATTGGCTTTCCTGGGGAGTTACTCATGCAGATGCTTCAGATGGTTGCGATTCCTCTCATTGTGACAAGTGTGATAACAGGTGAGCCACAGGTTTGGTTCTTGTACTATTTCATATTATTAGGTTATTCACATTATACAAAGCGTGTGATGGACTTGTGACCTGTACAGGGTGTACGCTGCCTCTCATTCTATGACCGGTGCTGGAGATAGGCACCAGGAAAGGTGCAGGTAAAGCTAATTAATGCATGGTTGGATGGACGTTATGCACAAGGAAAACCCAGAAACTTCAGCAAAGTTTTAGCTATTGTAATTTTTGCACTTTTTCTATTTTCAACTCATTTTTTTAATGAAAAATCCAAATGATGTTTAGGATACCTAGAAGAAATGCATTTTTTGCATTTTGTGAACAGTGAGTGCTGAATGTCTGCTGAAAGATGCTTAAAGTCCAACACCCACCATGTTTTCAAATTGCATCGCCATTAATATTTATTAGTTTATTTAAAAAAAATACAGGAGCGATTACTTATATTGTGGAGAAATAACGGTAAATGTGTTATTTCATGATTTATAGCAGATTTTAGCATGCAGCTCTGGGAAAATCTGCTCCTCTCCATATATGGGCATTCACAAGGGCATTCACGTCACCAAAGTGACGCCTTGGAGTTACAGGCGAGCAGAGGAAAAGAAAAAGGAAGCATTTTTAAATATTCCCTAAAGCTGCCTGCAGTTGATTAATCCTGCTGTCGCTCACTCATGTCATCATATTCTGAGCGAGCATCCACTTAGACATACTAGTTTAATTCGTTTGATCGCGACAAATTCATTCATTTCCGCATCGACTTTTTATTCTCCCCCCGTGACCAGAAAGGCAGTCAGAGCCAGCCGCGCAGCTGAGCTCTGCGTTCGAGCTCCCCGCGTGCTTCCCGACCCTGCTCCTTGCAGCTGAGGAGAGCAAATGCATACACTCGAGGGAGCAAATTACACCGGCACGAGGAACTTCAAAGGAACGAGGAACGAGGAGCCAGGGACGCGCGCGGCTCGCAGCTCGCTCCTTTGGGCAGATGAGAGCAACAACAGGTCCGCAGCGGTGTTATAAAATAAATAATAAATAAAATCAGAGCGCTGGTCCATATACAGTACACACAAATGCACCAGGAAATATGCAGGAAATATGCAGTTTTCTCCTACTCTCTCTCATAAACCTCCATGGAAACGCACTCCTACCTTTCTGCTTTCTGGGTGGAGATGTCACAAAAGTCACATGACCCTTCGGGACTCTTCGGCCAGGTTTCCGGATTCATTCGGGAATGTTTTTTTTTTTTTTTTTAACCCTCGCCTGGCCCAAATGCAAAAATGAAAATAAAATTCATAAAATACTACAGTAATTCTCCAATATGGTGAATTGTTACTGTCACGGTGGGTGTTGTCCTTTAAGAAGCAACTGATTAAAGTGCGACTAAACCCAAAATTAACTTTTTTTAGCTGATAAACTCCCTAGAATGTGTTTAAAATATTATCTAGCACTATGGCTGTGTTTATTTTCACATAATTGTGCATATCTGTGTAAATTGGCAATATTTGGCAATATTTGGTCTAAAACTGTGTTTACGGTAGTCCTTTGGGTTGAACAGAGGTTATTGCACCTTAATTTTCATATTGGTCAGGACTGTTCACTCTGATGTGTCTTGTACACTCTGATGTCACAAAGGTGGTTCAAGCAGAGCCAATCCCCTGCAGAGATGAGAAGTGCATACCTTATATGGAAGTGCTGCATTTCACTCCTGACAAGCGGTTTTATTTTTCTTTTCATTTTCATTTTTTTAGGCCTTTGGTTTTGGATGGAATGGGTGGAATAGATAAATACATCTACATGTTTATTCTTTGTTGTTGCTTGGTGTATGTTGTTGGCTAGAGGTTTAATTTGTTTTAGGTTGTTGCAGGTGGAGGCGTGAACAAAAGCACAACTCTACCTCCACCCCTCCTTGTCTCTCGACACGCCCATTTTCAGGGAGATTTTGGAAGGAGGAGTTACCGATCCACAGGGGTTTAGTCGCACTTTAAATTCAAAACAAGAAGAACAAATTTTCAAAATAGCAAGACAATTGCTTAAAGCAGCATAAAATAGTAGAATTGTGGCTGAAAGGAGACGAGTAGTAACAATGAGTAAAACTGTAGCTACAAATGGCAAACTAAAGTCTGAAAGTAGCAGAATAATAGCTAAAAGCCAAATAAGCATCCAATACATAGAGATAGCATCATGAGGCAGATTTCAGAGATTCTTTATTGTCATTTGCACCACATGAGTTATATGTTGTGGAACAAAATTGTGTACACAGGGTCCCAGTTACATCCATCTATGGCTGGGCGATATGGCTCAAATATTATATATAATAATAATAATAATGTCTATTCCTGTCATCTGCATATGTTTCCCATACACAGACGAAATTTGTCTCTGCATTTAACCCAACCACCTACCAGGTGGTGCAGTGAGCAGCCCGAAAGCGCCCGGGGAGCTGGAGAAATAGGTGTGCACTCATAGACACCCCAAGCTATTGTGATATTTCAGAGTATTCTGACGATAACGATGAATTTCATAACCAAAAAAAAAACAGAAATCATAGTTATTTATTTGACAAAATTAACTTAACATGTTGCTTTGCAGTATTATATTAAATAAAATAAAAAAACAAGGGGTAATTTTACTGAAATTACTTTGTACTTTATTTAGTAAAGTATTCAGTCTCCAAGTATAAAAATAAATAAATAAAAAAGATCCTTCTGTTATTTAGATTTAAAAAGTCTGCACAAAATATAGATATAAACCCTAACCCACAACAAAAACTAAAGTGCAGGTGCAGTTTCCCAAAACAACTACCGGTAAATAAAATGAAGCTTAAAGTGTCTGTGACATCATCTTCCTTCTTTTCATGAAATGATAGAAGATATATATCTTGTATCATTCAACTATGTTTGTTTTTGCAAACAAAATGATAAATTAATGAAAATTCCTTCCAAACTGAGATTAAAATTAAAATCAGTGTTTCTTCTCGGAATATCCGACTACAAGCGAATGCAGCATCTGTGACGTAGGAGGATGAACGTCTTTAGAATGCCCCTATTCAATATTCATGGCGGAAAATAAATAAAACGACAAAATTATCAATCTAAGTTAAGATTTGAGCGATTTGTCTTCAGTTTGGGAAGCAGGAAGTTAGATGAGCAGAAACAGCAGGTTCTAATTTAGGTCTGCACCCGTATATATTTTTGTCTTACCTGTTCAGGAAGCGAGTGCGCTCCGAGAGCGGGGGCAGCTTTATTTATTCCATACTTGACGAAGTATTTCATCTTTTGGGAAAGTGAAAAGGCTCACTTGTTCACTGATGATATTAGAACACCCAAATGCGACACAATGTAACGGCATTATACAAAAAAAAGGCGATCTGGCAGAGAATTGATGCGTTATCATGGCACACACAGACTCGAGGTTCATCCTCCTATGTCCCAGATGCTGCATTCGTTTGTAGTCGGATATTCCAAGAAGAAACACTGATTTTAATTTTAATCTCAGTTTGGAAGGAATTTTCATTAAAGTCCAACACCCACCATGTTTTAAAATTGCATCGCCATTAATATTTATTAGTTTATTTAAAAATAATACAGGAGCGTTTACTTATATTGTGGAGAAATAACGCTAAATGTGTTATTTCATGATTTATAGCAGATTTTAGCATGCAGCTCCGGGAAAATCTGCCCCTCTCCATATATGGGCATTCACATGGGCATTCACGTCACCAAAGTGACGCCTTGGAGTTACAGGCGAGCGAGGAAAAGAAAAAGCGAAGCATTTTTAAATATTCCCTAAAGCTGCCTGTGTTGATTAATCCTGCTGTCGCTCACTCATGTCTATCATATTCTGAGCGAGCATCCACTTAGACATACTAGTTTAATTCGTTTGATCGCGACAAATTCATTCATTTCCGCATCGGCTTTTTATTCTCTCCCCCCGTGACCAGAAAGGCAGCCGCGCAGCTGAGCTCTGCGCGCGTGCTCCCCCCGTGCTCCCCGCAACAAGGCTGACGAGAGCAAATACACTCGAGGGAGCAAATTACACCGGCACGAGGAACTTCAAAGGAACGAGGAACCAGCGGAACGAGGAGCCAGAGACGCGCGCGGCTCGCTCCTCTGGGCAGAATGAATGAGAGCAGCAACGGTCAGCAGTGGTGTTATAAAATAAATAATAAATAAAATCAGAGCGCTGGTCCATATGTACACACAAATGCACCAGGAAATATGCAGTTTTAACTCCCACTCTCTCTCATAAACCTCCATGGAAACTCACTCCTACCTTCTGCCTTCTGGGTGGAGATGTAACAAAAGTCACATGACACTTCGGGACTCTTCGGCCAGGTTTCCGGATTCATTCGGGAGTGTTTTTTTTTTTTTTTAACCCTCGCCTGGCCCAAATGCAAAAATGAAAATAGACATAATATTAAATTACAGTAATTGTCCTATATGGTGAATTGTTACTGTCATGGTGGGTGTTGTCCTTTAAAGGGGACCACACATGCAAAATTCACTTTTTAATGTTTTTTTTACTCAACTTTGGGTATTTACTTCATAAAAAAACAGTCCTTGTGCCAAAAAAATGCACCCAGTGGTTTATTTACTCTAAGTAGATTTATTTTACTGTGATAATTACGTTTCGTTTTAAAATACTCTCGCATGTGACGTCACAAGCGAGAGGACAACCCACCTCAAACCTGAGTCCAGCCCCTCAACTAGCA